>CM050413.1:37284430-37350664 GCA_027564155.1 Gymnocypris eckloni scoliostomus | reverse complement strand
ATGGTTTGAAGGAATATTTGACAACAATTCGATGAATAAAAATAATCATGGGCAGTACACCTCTGGAGTGCATAATTTTTTGTATAATTCTACGGCTCCGAGTCAATTATTACACTTATACCACAGTCGCCACACCATATAACATTGTTCAGATGTTTAATTACAATCAGGCGTCTGTTTAGGATTGTAAGGAACTGTGAAATAGTTTGAATAACTTGCCACATTTGACTGACTATAACTGTAATAGAACGAAAGTTTTAAATGAACTTAAATGAAGCACAAGTATAAAAATTTACTTAAAGGGATAGTTCACCCAAAAATTTAAATTCTGTCATCGTTTACTCACCCTCAAGTAGTTCCAAACCTGTATGAATGTCTTTGTTCTGCTAAACACAAAGGAAGATATTCTGAAGAATGTGGGAAACAGAGCAGTTCTGGGGCACCATTGACTTCCATAGTATGTATTTTCTACAATGGAAGTCAATGATGCCCCAAAACAGCCTGGTTACAAACTTTCTTCAAAATATCTTCCTTTGCGTTCAGCAGAAGAAAGACATTCATACAGGTTAACGATGACAAACGAATTTACATTTTTGGGTGAACTATCCCTTTAACTAAAGGCATATAAGTAAAACTAAAGATTTGTTTTGTGGACCAGTCTAATTTCTGCCTTCATATGAATTTAAATATAAAATAAAAATGTATTACAAATTTGAAATGGATGATTTGGACAGGGTGGTAAAGGAATACTGCTTTGTCCAGTCTGGTCTATGATATCTTATGTAACTGTTATTTTAATGTGCTGAAAACCCTTAGAGTCATATACAAATATCTGCTTGGACAATGTGGAGGAAAGCCTGAACCTGCCACGTCTGAATGCCAGCCAGCAGAAAGCTGTTGAGGAGGCTGTGAAGAAACCTTTCACAGTGATCCAGGGCCCACCAGGTACTGTTTAAAATACTGTATATATTAATAATGTAGTTATTCCTGGAATTTGTTTCAGAACTTTGAAAGGTTAAAATTTTTCGTTTCAATTTTAAGGAGGTCACTAAATGTCACTAAGTGATAATTGTTTTCACAGATGTTTCCATTGCAGATTTATCATGTTCACGGTTTTGAGTAGTGTTTACTGTAATACATATTTGGGGTTAGGTATTTAAGGATACCTCTAACCCCATGTATTGGTCAACCTGCACCTGTTTTATATGCATATGATATGAATGATACTTCATATCATATAATTTAGTATATCCGATATTTGAAAATATCAAGAAACAACCTTTCAGGAAAGCTCTTCTTCATCACACCATTTTTCATCCACAGGTACAGGGAAAACAGTGGTTGGTATTCACATTGTTTACCAGTTTTTCATGAAGAACCAAGACTTTCTGGCCTCCTCCAAATTTTCTAAATCTTCCAAATCAACCCCTGATGAGAAACCCCCCAAAAAGCCTGCCATCCTCTTCTGTGGACCTTCCAACAAGTCTGTGGACATTGTTGCAGGTGAGTTGTGTTTGGTGGTCTTTTTTAATGTAAAGCTTATGCCCTGATTGTGTATACAATTATAGAACTATCGAGTTTTATATAGCATTTGTTTTAGGCTCTGTTTTACCTGATAAACTGTACTTACATGACCCCACTGATCTTGCATCCCAGAGCAGTTGCTGAAACTCAAGGGAGTCCTGAAGCCTCTGAGAATCTATTGTGACCAGATGGAAATGCGTGAATATCCATATACAGGCAGTGATCTAAAGCTTTGCCGCAAATCACTCCGTGATGAAAAACCAAAAGAGGAGCTCAAGTAAGTGTTTTTTTTTTACAAGGTGGGAAATGACTTGGAAATGGTAGCTTCGTTATTTTATTTTTACACAGAAATTGTCCATTAGTAAAATCTGTTCACTTCAGCAATCTTTGTTGTATTGTATGCCAGTGGTGATAGGTCAGAGATGGGAAAAAGTACTTTTGGCGTTCTTTGGTGTTCCAAAATTGACATGCCTGTAACTCAAGAAATATTATATACAATGCATGGCCAAAAAAAGTTGCCATTTAGATTTAAACAAGCAAATACTGAAGATTTTAGGATTGAATCATTACTGCAGATTAATATGTTTCTGGCCTGATATATGTTCCGCAACAATCTATTTAACCCTAACTGATGCTGTGTAGCCTTTTGTTTCTCAGAACAATCATGTCAGAAGATGTACATATTCCAGGAAGACAATGCCAACATTCACCAGGCTTAATTTGTGAAATAGTGGTTCAGTGAGCAGAAGAATCATTTCATGTATAAATTGGTGACCACAGAGTACTGAGCTTAACCCTATTGAAAGTATCGTCAATACAAGATCAATACAAAATCTAAGCCAAAAATGAATGCAACTCTTGATGGAAATAAATGCTGTGATGTTGCATAACATTGTTGAAACACTGCTACAACAAAAGTACAAAACAGTCTTATTCACTAATAATTGCCTAGATTATTTGTATTTGTATGCACATTAGAAATTCTGAAGAAAACTTTCTGCCTAATTCACAACATGTGTTGCATGAATTTGTTCTTAACCTCGTCCTAATATTAGTGAATTTGGAATATTCTAATTTAGTAAATGTGTGCTTTCAGTTCTTCTTATATATTTTCTTTAATATAGAATACATTTCATTATAAAAGTTTTAGTGAATCATGATTTCTTCGTGAAAACGTTCGTAAGCAGGTTTCACGCACAAATTTGCATATGTATACTTAGTGAATGAGACACATTGATATAAAATCTAAAGGCAGTCCAACAAAATATTAGAGTGCAACTTGGACTACCGGACCCAGGGTAGAGCTCAAAGGTCTGGAATCAGAAGGATATGGGGATATGGGGATATGGCCAAGCACCTAGTGGTAGTAACTAGGTCCTGGCCGATCACTCAGAAGCTACCGCTTGCTCTGCACGAGCTTGCTGAGGGAACTGTCTCAACAGACCCTTTGGTAGCGACACCCTTTTAAAATATATGGGACAAAGGGAGCGGGGCCCAAGGCACAAGCCGGGGCTTTGACCAGCTCAAAAAAGGGCACGAAGCTGTGCGCGTAACCCTACCGTACAGGATTTTTAGAAAGAACGCAGAACCTTGATGTGCGAACTTACCACTGAGTGGATTTTAAAGTGCCCAAAGTCTAGTGTGCGCACTTACCATAATATGGATTTTTAGAAAAGAACGCAGAACACTTGATGTGCGATCTTACCACTGAGTGGATTTTTAGAAAGTGCCCAAAGATTTTAGCGTTTGCACTTATCTAGATGGGTAACGTTCTATGGCCCCGGGGCGGAGAACTACTCACTCTTTAGAGTGAGAGGGAACTCAGATGCTCAGAAGGGAGCGGCATGCTCATAAATGACCCTCTATGGTGAGGGGAGCAATGTTAGCTCGGCCAACAAAGAGAGAGACCTATCACAGAGCTCTGGGGAGCGGAGAAACTCATTTTTCAGAATGAGAGAGGACTCAGACGCTCAGAAGGGAGCGACATGCTCATAAGTGACCCTCTAGGTGAGGGGAGCCATGCTAGCTCAACCAACACGGAGAGCGACCTATCAGAGAGCTCTGGAGAGCGGAGAACTCATTCGTCAGAATGAGAGGGAAACTCAGACGCTCAGAAGGGAGCGGCATGCTCGTAGGTGACCCTCTAAGTGAGGGGAGCAATGCTAGCTCTACCAACATGAGCTCTGGAGGGCAGAGAACTCATTCCTCAGAATGAGAGGGAACTCAGACGCTCAGAAGGGAGCGGCATGCTCATAAATGACCCTCCAGGTGAGGGGAGCAATGTTAGCTCGGCCAACAAAGAGAGAGACCTATCACAGAGCTCTGGGGAGCGGAGAAACTCATTTTCAGAATGAGAGAGGACTCAGACGCTCAGAAGGGAGCGGCATGCTCATAAGTGACCTTCTGGGTGAGGGGAGCCATGCTAGCTCAACCAACACGGAGAGCGACCTATCAGAGAGAGCTCTGGAGGCGGAGAACTCATTCATCAGAATGAGAGGAAACTCAGACGCTCAGAAGGGAGCGGCATGCTCGTAGGTGACCCTCTAAGTGAGGGGAGCAATGCTAGCTCTACCAACATGAGCTCTGGAGGCGGAGAACTCATTCCTCAGAATGAGAGGGAACTCAGATGCTCAGAAGGGAGCGGCATGCTCATAAATGACCCTCCAGGTGAGGGGAGCAACGCTAGCTCGTACCGACAGCGAGCTCTGGAGAGTGGAGGACTCCTTCCTCAGATGAGAGGAAACTTAGATGCTCAGAAGGGAGCGGCATGCTCGTAAATGACCCTCTAGGTGAGGGGAGCAACGCTAGCTCTACCAACAGCGAGCTCCAACAGTCGCATGAAGAGGTCCGCCTGATAAGGACCTATCGGATTCCCAGGGATTTGTAGACCAGAATAACCTGAAGACCTACAGCACTGGTAGAGCATGGCGTTAGCAACGCCAAGATCATGGGTTCGATTCCCAGGGAAAGCAAGAGCTGATAAAATGTAGAAAATGTAACTTGAATGCAATGTAAGTCGCTTTGGATAAAAGCGTCTGCTAAATGCATAAATGTAAATGTAAATGTAAGACCAAGGAGGTTCCACAGAAACCTCCGAGGAGACCTCGGGTCCGGACCATCAGTAAGGCAGTTTCGATGAACATAGAACCTGACCAAAGTCTTCATAGGTCCGGTCTGACTGCAGTCTAGGTTCCCACCTAACCTCGGTCAGGTGGCGGAGATGGTGGTTGCAGGGGAATTGGAGAGGGGAAGCCAGGGGCTGATGGTAAGGCCCCCCCCACCCCGAGGGAGGGGAGTAGGTGTTAATTTTTACTCCAGTCCGGACGAGAGTGTTGTTGAGAACGCTTCGTCTGGATCACCTCCCTCAGGTCTTGCCTACCTCTCCTTGACCTGTAACTCCCTCTAGCCCTACGCAGGTGGGGGAGGGGCACGAGTCGCGACACTAGCCTTCTGTGCCCGTCTCCGATCCTCAGACCAGGCCGGGCCAGGACCCCTGCTTTGTTTGGGCTCAGACCTGGACCTTCTTGGGATGAAGGTTTCAAAGGCTGCTGAGCGTGCCCTCGCCTCCCTGAACTTCTCGGCCACCGTCTCGACGGAGGTACCGAAAAGTTCGGAAGGCGAGATTGGCGCATCGAGAAGAAAGCCCTTCTCTTTCTTCTCGAGGTCTGCCAAATTCACCCACAGATGCCTTTCCGCTACCACCATGGCTGCCTTGGACCTGCCCATAGCAGTGGCAGCCTGCTTGGTGGCACGGAGGGCCAAATCCGTGGTGCGGAGCAGCTCAGCTACCTCGTCAGGGGACAAGCCCTGACCGTTATACAGGTCTTTCAGCAGATCCGCCTGGTACGCCTGGAGCACCACCATGGTGTGCAGCGAAGCGACCGCTTGACCTGATGCTGCGTACGCCCTGCCATTCAAGCGTGATGTATCCTGAAGGGGCTTAAACGGCAAGGAGGGAACCTTCAGAGAGGCTGTGTCACCCATAGAGAGATAGCTAGCTAGCCTCTCTTCTACAGGTGGCATCCTCTCAAAGCCGCTTTCACGCATCCTGGCAATGTTAGCATAACTAGTATGCTGAAACCTGTGGATGCGAGAGGAAAACGGCTTTTTTCATTCCCTCTCAACCTCCGTATGGAGATCAGGAAGGAATGGAAGGTTCACCTGAGCTGGGGGTTTATGGCCGGAGAGGTATCGCTCATCGAGGCGTCCCGGCGGCGCCGCCATCTTGGTTTGCTCCCACGGCAAGTGAAGCCTCGCCGTGGCGCGTTCCATTAACCTCCAGCAGCTCTTCGTACGCAGGGCAGGAGGTTTGAGAGAGTTCAGTCTCAGCTTCCTCACCCTCAGACATCTCTTGCTCTTTCTGGGCATAAACCAGCAGAGCACTAGCTGCTGGATCAGATGATGTCAGAGATCGGATCATCATAATCCAATATCCACGCGAACCCCACGATTTAATTCTCCTCCGTGCCTCGCCCACGGTGGGTCCCGAATCGTGGGAAGCAGACGGCTGACCCTCTTTCCTCGAAAATAGGGACAGACGAGAGCGGAGCTTTTTCATAGAGAACCGCTCACAATGCACGCAGATTGCCCCTCAAGGACATCGCGTGCGTGCTCCTCGCCCAAACAAAAGACGCAACAATCGTGTGTGTCAAATAACGAGGACACGGATCCACACACTTCTTGAACGCCTTGCTAGTGCTCGCCATGATAATAAAGGAAAACTGTAAAGGAAAACTGCTTCAAACAGAGGATGATGTATTCTCCCGGCGGCCCTTTTATTGTGGTTGCGCCGGTAGTGACGTCATGGGCTGTCGCCGGGCAACAGGTGGTGTTTTTACATATGTATCTTCAGACACGAGTCACGCTGAGAGCGTTCCCCATAGCGACCCCTAAGGGATGCAGTTCGAAGTTCCCATGAAGGGGAACTTTAGCTATATGCCGTGTTATCTTTATTTGGGCATCAAATATTTTGTGGCTCCACATGAATTTTATTCGGTAGGAAAGGGGCCAAAATGGCTCTTTTGGCGTTGAAGGTTGCAGACCCCTGCCCTAGTCCATCTGAATTCCCTCTTTTCCGACGATGTAACCCAGGAACTGTACAGTGGGGCAATGGAATTCACACTTCGCCAGCTTCAAGAATGGATGGTGTTGATGGAGCTTCTGTAGGACCTGCTTTACGTGTTGGCGATGGTCGGCCATGTTTCAAACTTTTGCTATTTTGGCTGCTGTCACTTAAACCCCCACCCCCCTTTCGTGCCCCTTCAATGAGTGCATGACGCCCCTGGTTCATTTTAAGGCTCTGTATGGTTCAGTCCTAGATATATAGGGATCTCAAAGAGGCTCCATTTGCAAATTGTTGTTCCCCTTCATGGGAACTCGAACTGCGTCCCCTAGGGGTCGCTACGGGGAACGCCCTCAGCGTGACTCGGTCTGAAGATACATATGAAAAAACACCACCTGTTGGCCGGCGACAGCCCATGACGTCACTACCGGCGTGCCACAATATAAGTGCCGCCGGGCGAAAACATCATCAGCTTTTTCGTCTTCACTGACTGATTTGTTTGAAGCGTGCAAAGTGAATCTGGTAAGAGTACAGTTTTCCTTTCTACTATGGCGAGCACTAGCAAGGCGTTTCGGAAGTGTGTGGATCCGTGTCCTCGTTATTTGACACCCGATGACACACACGACTGTTGCGTCTTTTGTTTGGGCATGGAGCACGCACGCGATGTCTTTGAGGGGGCGGTTTGCGTGCATTGTGAGCGGCTCCCTATGAGGACGCTCCGCTCTCGCCTGTCCCTCTTTTCGAGGAAAGGGGGGCAGCCGTCTGCTTCCCGCGATTCAAGTCCCACCGCTGCCGAGGCACGGAGGAGAATGAAATCGTGGGGCTCGCAGGCGGATCTAGCCGATGAGTTTGAAAGGGAGCTTTCCCTTTCACACGAGTCGGCAAAGAACGAGAGCGAGCCGCTAGATTATGATGATGTAATCTCTCTGACATCATCTGATCCGGCGGCTAGTGCTCTGCTGGGTTATGCCCAGGAAGAGCAGGAGATGTCTGAGAGTGAGGATGTTGAGACTGAACTCTCTCAAGACTCCTGCCCTGCGTACGAAGAGCTGCTGGATGTTATGGAACGCGCCACGGCAAGGCTTGACTTGCCGTGGAGCGAACTAAAATGGCGGCGCCGAGGACGCCTCGACAGCGTTTTCTTCCTGGCCATAAAACCTCAGCTCAAGTGAACCTTCCATTTCTTCCTGATCTCCATACGGAGGTTGAGAAGGAATGGAAAAAGCCGTTTTCTGCTCGCATCCACAAGTTCCAGCGTAACAGTTATGCTAACATTGCAGGGATGCGTGAAAATGGCTATGAGAGGATGCCCCCTGTAGAAGAGACGCTAGCTAGCTATCTCTCTATGGGGGAGACACCCTCTCTGAAGGTTCCCTCCTTGCCATCCGGGCCCCTTCAAACTACATCACGCTTGAATGGCAGGGCGTACGCAGCAGCGGGTCAGGCAGTCGCCTCGTTGCACACCATGGCGGTGCTTCAGGCGTACCAGGCGGACCTGCTGAAGGACCTGGATAGCGGTCAGGGCTTGTCACCTGACGAGGTAGCCGAGCTGTGCCGCACCACAGATCTAGCCCTCCGTGCCACCAAGCAGGCTGCCTCTGCTATGGGCAGGTCTATGGCAGCCATGGTGGTAACGGAGAGGCATCTGTGGGTGAATCTGGCAGACCTCGAGAAGAAAGAGAAGGGCTTTCTGCTCGACGCTCCAGTCTCGCCCTCCCAGCTGGTGCCTCCGCCGAGACGGGTGGTCGAGAAGTTTAGGGAGGCGAGGGCGCTCAGCTGCCTTCAAAACCTTCATTCCAAGAAGGTCCAGGTCCGAGCCCGAACAGAGCGGGGTCCTGGTCCATCCTGGTCTGAGGACCAGAGGCGGGCGCAGAAGGCTAGTGTCGCGACTCGTGCCTCCCGCCTGCGGGTAGGGGTAGAGGAGATACTGGTCAAAGAGAGGTAAGAGGCAAGACCTGAGGGAGGTGATCCAGACTAAGCGTTCTCAAAGAGGCTTTCGTCTGGACCAGAGTGAATAATAATATCTACTCCCCTCCCTCAGGGAGGGTTCTACCATCGACCCTTAGCTTCCCTCATTAATTCCCCTGCAAACCACCATCTACCCCACCGGAACCGAGGTCAGGTGGGAGCCTAAGAACTGCAGTCAGGCTGGACCTATGATGATTTCAGGCAGGTTCTGTATTTCGAACTGCCTTACTGATGGTCTGGATGTGAGTCCCCTCGGAGGTTTCTGCGGATCCTCCTGGATCTTCAGTCATTCTGGTCACCACTGCAAGGGTAGAGCCAGCATACCTATGAGTATGCCGCTCCCTTCTGAGCGGCGCAGTGTCTTTTCATTCTGAGGAATGAGTTCTCCACTCTCCAGAGCTCGTTATAGGTAGAGCTAGCATTGCTCCCCTCGTTAGAGGGTCACCTTTGAGCATGCCGCTCCCTGCGGAGCGTCTGAGTTCCCACTCATTCTGAGGAATGAGTTCTCCGCTCCTCAGAGCTCTGTGATAGGTCGCTCTCCTTGCTGGTCGAGCTAGCATTGCTCCCCTCACTATAGAGGGTTATCTATGAGCATGCCGCTCCCTGCTGAGCGTCTGAGTTCCTTCTCATTCTGTGGAATGAGTTCTCCGCTCCTCCGAGCTCTGTGATCTGTCTTGCTGGTCGAGCCAGCATTGCTCCCCTCAACCAGAGGGTCATCTATGAGCTTGCCGCTCCCTTCTGAGCGTCTGAGTTCCCTCTCACTCCGAGGAATGAGTAGTTCTCCGCTCCAGGGCATAGAACGTTCTTCTAATAAGTGCACACGCGAGACTTTGGGCACTTTCTAAAATCCACTCAGTGGTAAGTCCGCACATCAAGATTCTGCGTTCTTTCTAAAAATCCCGAAAGGGTAGGGTTACGCGCACAGCTTCGTGCCCTTTTTTGAGTTGGTTAAAGCCCCGGCTTGTGCCTTGGGCCCCGCTCCCCTGTCCCATATATGTTGGGTCCAAAAAAAAAAAAAAAAGGGAAAAGAAAGGGGTGTACACTACCAAGAGGTCTGTTGAGACAGTTCCCTCGGTAAGCTTGAGAGCAAGTGGTAACCCCTGAGTGATCGGCCAGGACCTAGTGAGCAAGGTGCCTGGCCATATCCCCTTAAAGGAATCTTTTTCTGATTCCAAGACTTTGAGCAAGACAAGAGCTGGCTTAGTGCTCGCCTTTTTTGAGAAATTGGCTTGCATTCCCTCAGCATGGTGAAGTGGGTATAACGTTCCCGTGTAGCGACCCCTAGGGGCGCAGTTCGAGTTCCCATGAAGGAACGTCTCAGGTTACGTGTGTAACCATGGTTCCCAGTGGGGAACGAGACACTGCGTCCCCTAGGCTTCGAGCCATGCTGGACGCAAGCTTCAGACGAAGAAGCTGATGATGTTTTCGCCCGGCGGCACTTATATTGTGGCACGCCGGTAGTGACGCTGGGCTGTCGCCGCCAACAGGTGGTGTTTTTCATATGTATCTTCAGACCGAGTCACGCTGAGGCGTTCCCGTAGCGACCCCTAGGGGACGCGGTGTCTCGTTCCCCACTCGGGGAACCATGGTTACATACGTAACCTGAGATGTTTTCCGTGCTTGAAAACCAAAAGGATGTATATGTACTTGCATACAGTAGGTATCATATCCAAAGATGAATGTCTGTAAAACAAATGATGTTGAAACTAGAAATGTACCTTGTATATGTTCACATCAAAACAGTAATCTTGATTTTTGAGAGGCTAAATATATATATTTTTAAATTAAGAATAAGGAAACCATGGCTATTTAGCTGGTGCAACACCTTTTTTACACTTTTCCTCTAATTATCTTTGAATGGGAGAGTGATACTGTCTCCCAGTGATGGACGTTTGGAGCCACAGACATAATAAATAGTGTATGAATGTACCCATTAATGTCTGATTTTGTTTCAGGGATATTACACTGATGTACCTTGTTCGTAAACCTGAGAATTGTTTTTCGGAAAAAATAAAAAACTTTGAAAAGCATGGCTTAATAGAGGATGATATAGACACGTGAGTAAAATGCCTGTATTTTTTATTGTATTTGTTTTTGCATTTAGAGGCTGCCACCATGATGCACGAATGTGAAACGATCATTTATTATGAGGCATTAAGAAAATATTTACAATATATCCAATATAAAGATATCACATAAAAATGAAGAGATATTATTCTAAAACCCAGTGTTTCTGTCAATGCCATCATCGTTCTGGTAATGTGATAAGTGTGTTTTTGCAGCTACAGGAAACTGTTGAAGGATGCTCACAAGCATGAGATTCAGAAGCATGATGTAGTGTTGTGCACCTGCTCAACAGCACTGAAACCTGAAATCCTAGCGGTCATGGATTTTCAGCAAATAATCATTGATGAATGTGCCATGGCAACAGAACCAGAGGCCTTCATCCCTTTAATTTCCTACAGTCCAAAGCAGGTGAGTACTGAAATAGCAACATCATCATCATCATCATTTTCAAACAGAACCAAAGAGACATAAGATTCTGGTAGATGGAAGATGGTATTGAATTTCAATTGTGTGTATAGCCACATTAGGAACGTAAGACATATGCATCTTTACAAATAATGGTTATCTTCTGACTGGTTTTGTTTTTCAGATTGTTTTGCTGGGCGATCACCGACAGATACGGCCCATAGTGCAGAGTGCCCTCGTGAAAAAGATGGGCATGCAGCAGTCTCTGTTTGAACGCTACATGGATCTGGCCATAATGCTGGACACACAGTACAGAATGGTAAAATAACTGATCCTCCCTCAATTAACAATAGAAACCAATCCGTACAAAGACTAACAATGTTTTCATTTTGCTTTGGTGTTTAACAAACACACATATGTCAGCATGAAGGAATTTGCAGGTTTCCTTCAAACGAATTTTATGAAGGCAAATTGAAAACCGGAGCTGAAAGAGGACCCCGCTTCCTGCTTAACAAGTACCAACTGCCAACAGCAATCCTGTTCGGCCACGTGCAAGGAAAAGAAGACAGTTTAGTGGTATCTACAAAAGAGGGCAATGAGAGCTCAGTGGCCAACACTGAGGAGGCAAAGCAGGCTGTAAGTCCGATCCTCATGCTGCCTTCAGCTATTTAAAAATTCAATCAATGAATTCAATATAGATCAATCTTTGTTAAAGCTACAAAAGTCATTCAGTCAAGAAAAATGAGTGTGTTTCTCTGGTTCTTGTTCTGTAAAAACCTCTGGAAATGTTTGTAAATTAGCACATATCTAATTATATAATGCCTATATGCATATTTAAACACAGAACTTCAAAAATATTGTAATACTAAACAATTTTGCAATTGTGAATGCAAGTAATCAGCTGGTGATATCTATTAGTTAAATAGTTTTCCCTACTCATTTGTGAGTTGTAAAAATGTAAATGTAAATACTAGTCATTTAACCGTTTATGAAGTTACAGGCTTGCATGACACAATTCATATTATACAGTAATAAAATGGCCAGGTAAAATATTTACTACACATTCACTGGATATAAAGATGAAAAACATGACAAAAACATTATTATTATTATTATTGTAACCTCACCTCATTTCATAAGCAGGGACATCTTAGAAGAACATTCTCACTCATCATATTCCCAGTGCCTCCTCACATGTCATTTCTGTGCCCCAGGTCCGTGTGGCAGGTCTGTTGATTGAACAGTCACGTGTGAAACCTGAGCATATTGCAATTCTGACCCCTTACAATGCACAAGTGTCAGAGATCAAAAATATATTAAAGACGAGGCGTCTTGAAACCGTCTCTGTTTGCACAATCATGAAAAGTCAAGGTGTGTTACACTAAATGCATCTTTACAGAGATTTAGATTAAACTGTGCAATTTTTAGAATTCTAATTGAATTAATTCTCTCTTTATTTAAGTTGTATCTTCAATGTTTAGTTTTTTAGTTTAGTTGTTTTTATTATTTTGCATTTTATTTTATTTTTTCTGTAACTGTGTAAGCACCTTTTGTGAAGCTTGCTTTAAAGGCGCTGTATAAATAATGTGTAGTGTAAATATATTATTATTATTATGTTTGGGGTGGGACAGGTAGATTTGACAGTCTGAATGTAAATTGCTGTGTACAGGAAGTGAGTGGCCATATGTGATCCTGTCTACTGTGCGCTCCTGCTCCGTATCTGATATAGACAGCGACAGACCAAGTAAAGCCTGGCTTGGAAAAAGACTCGGATTCGTCACTGATCCAAATCAGGTCAATGTCGCCATAACTCGTGCACAGGATGGACTGTGCATTCTGGGTAAGAAGTGAAGAATTCTCATACAGTGACCATGAAAAGCCACATTAAAAAATGTCATTGTTTTATAAATCAAATGATCAGATCAGGTGACGATTGCAAACACCTTCTAGATATTTCCTCGCAACTGTAAATGTCCTATTAAAGGAATAGTTCACACAAAATGAGTTTCTTCATCAGAACAGATTTAGAGATTTTTAGCCGTATGTCATTTACTCAGCAGTGGATGCTCTGCAGTGAATGGGTGCCGTCAGAATGAGAGTCCAAACAGCTGATAAAAACATCTCAATAATCCACACCACTCCAGTCCATCCGTGGAGTGTTTGTAAGAAACAAATCCATCATTAAGACGTTTTAACTTTAAAGTTCTGGCCAAAAGTCCATAATCCATAATAATGCTTCCTCCAGTGAAAAAGGTTTTGGACAGTTTTGCTTGTAAACACTCCTTGATCTGTGCATATTTCTCCTCTGATTCAGATGAGATGACTTTTTCACTGGCGGAAGCATTATTATGGACTTGTATTTTGGCTAGAAGCGACAGTTTCTTACAAACGCAGCTTTTGGCTTCACGAGTATGTTAACTGATGGTGTGGATTACTTGTGTATCATTCTGTTGTTTTTATCAGCTGTTTGGACTCTCATTCTGACGGCACCCATTCACTGCAGAGCATCCACTGCTGAGCAAGTGACGCAATGCTACATTTCTCCAAATCTGTTCCCATGAGGAAACAAATTAATCTACATCTTGGATACATTTTCAGGAATATTTCAATTTTGGGTGAACTATTCATTTAACGTCTAACAAGCACAGCTAAATGAAACTTGTCATAGCACTTGCTCCTTTGTTAATTTGTATTGCTTCTATTGTCGTCATTTGCAAGTCTCTTTGGATAAAAGTGTATGCTAAATGACTTAATGTAAATATAAGCACAAAGCAACACTATACGTAATTCTTCCTTTTTAAACCTAGATCCTTTTATAATTTCAAATCAAACAAGCTTTTTAGGAATTTTTTATTTTATTTCAAATAAATACCATTTGATTTGCTGTCTCATTATCTAATGCATTGACATGCAGTCATTACAAGTGTCCAGAGATCCTTTGTATATTGGCTGTAAAGGTTCATGCCACTGCTTGTGTGCACATATGTAATGTCCACTTTTTTGTCATCTCTTAGGTAATAGTACCCTGTTGAGATGCTGTGAACTTTGGAAAAGACTCCTGGATCACTATTACAAAGAACACTGTGTAGTGAATCCAGCTAGTGACATTAAGGTCCAAAACATCATGTCAGCAGCCAAAAAATAGTCCAAACTTCTGACAGTTAGCAGGTCACCAGACACCTTGCTTATTCTAGCGATCAACTGCCCACTTACACCGGAAACAAGGCTGTGCTCCCTGTTGAAACCTCAGACATAGACTATGGATCCCACCTGTCTCCAATCGTCATGTTAGAGTATGGCTGTAAAGGTTCAGAGGGGAAAGACAGTATTTACTGTATGTGCTTCATATGCAGCAGGTGTCTGGATCCTTGCTGTCCTGTTTGCAGACTAGCTTCTCTGGCCTTCATCTCCCCCTTCTGGAGGCCGTTGAGTAGCACATGAGTCCCTCTGCTCTTGACTGTCTGCAGCACTTTTTAAGGTCCATCTTGGAGACGTCTTCATGTTACAGCTCTGCTTACGGAATGTCTTTTAGAAATCTTCTGCAGATGTGGTGCGTATGAGCAGCTGCTGACTTTGGAGGATGTGCAGAGTTTGTCTGGATTCCAACAAGTTTAAGAAAAGACATTCTGGCCTGACTCGTGTTATAAACCAATTCCAGTGTATCTCTCCTTTTTTCTTTTTTTTCTTGTTGGGTTTAATGTTGTAATATTTACAGTGCAACAACAAGGGATGTTCTGTAGGATTTAGGTTTGGATTGCAATGCAAAAAAAGCTGGTTAGTTGGTAATTTTGTTTAATCTGAGGGTGCAGGGTTCATGTCCCTGTTGTGAGTCAGTCGTGGGGTGGCCTAATGGTAGAGAGTCAGGCTTGTAACCCAGAGGTCATAGGTTTGAATATGGGTACTGGCGGGGGGAGTGAATGATGATCACTTTCTTCCATACAGCGACTGAGGTGAGTCCTTGAGCAAGGCACTGAACCCCACTGCAAAAAAACGGCGTATCTTACTTTGTATTTTTGTCTTGTTTCTAGTCAACATGTATAAAAATTAAACATGCAGTTTTAAGCAAAATGCACTTAATTTAGCTTAATATATAAAATTACTTAAATCAAGATGCAGTTAGATAAACATAATGCACTTAATTTAGAAATAATTACAAATCTTAAATGTTTTACTATTTCCTCACAAAGTCATATGAAATGTTTACATTTTACGACGACGAAACATGTTTTTGTAAGTCAATACATTTATTCAGCAATTAAAATACTAGCACTCCATTGTGTGCCATTCAAAACCTGAACTGAGAATGCTTTTTAAATTCCAATGAATTAGTAAATCTAAATAGAATTCAGACTGAAGTAGCAAACAGAATGCAGAATTACAATTAGACTTTAAATGCAACAAATTCAATTATGGTTTCATTAGGTTATGTCTGAAAGTTCATTTTAGTTTTTACAGATTTAAGTATAATTTATTTGATATTATTATATAATTATTAAAAATGTATAAATTAATTTTATGGACCAATGTGGAAGTCTTTTCACCATAATGCCATTATCGTAGCGATATGTTCTCTATGGTACTGAAACATCATTATGATCACCATGATATATACATACATTAGGCTATGTATAAAAAAATAGAGTAATTTATCTGTGCTTTACTGAATGGGATCAGTTTTGTGAATATTGGTGACCCTGTTGCATTTCTGCACCCTTCAAGAAAACCGTTCATTTGTTCTATGACCAAACATGTTGTTACGTGTGCAAAACAAATACTACAAGTCACATGCATGACATTTTTTTTTTAATGGTTTTGGCATGATTTTTAGAAAACATGGACTGTCATTTCACTGTTATGCGGATGAAACTCAGGTTTATCTGCCTGTTAAACGAAATTCTGTGGGATTTGAGTCTCTTATGGCATGTCTGGCGGATGTAAAGGCTTGGCTTTCATTACATTTTCTAATTTTTAATGAAAAGAAAACTGAAATTATAGTTTTTTGTCCATCTGAATTTTTAGATTCCCCAAATTTGGATTTGAGTGAGATGTCTCTATGTCTGAAATCATGGGTAAAAAACCTAGGTTTCATTTTTGATGATGTCTTAAAGTTTGACCGTCAAATAAATTCAGTAGTCAAAGCTTGCTTTTTTCAGCTGCGTTTGCTTTCTAAAGCAAAGCCTTTTCTTTCTTTTAAAGATTTTATTTTATCTAGGCTGGACTACAGCAACTCACATTATTTTGGGATTAGACAGACAGCTATATCCCGCTTGCAGCTTGTGCAAAACGCTGCGGCTCGACTTTTGAGTGGGGTTAAAAAGAGGGAGCATATTACTCATATTCTACGCTCATTGCATTGGTTGCCTGTTTGTTTTAGAGTGGATTTTAAAATGTTGCTCCTTGTTTATAAATCTATAAATGGTTTGGCCCCTACCTATCTCTGTGAATTACTGACTGAGTATCAACTGATTAGATCCCTTCAGTCTTCCACCCAGGATCTATTGTCTACCCCTAAGTCGAGGCTTGAGTGCAGGGGAGATCGTGCTTTCTGTATCGCTGCCCCAGGCTTTGGGACGCCTTGCCACTCTCCATTAGACAAGCTTCTTCTGTTAATATTTTTAAGTCCAGGCTGAAGATATTTTTATCTTCTAAAGCGTATGGTTGATGGCATAGTTGTATGATGTTATAACTTTACTGTTTGTTTGATTGTTGTGTGTTTTTCTGTTTTTAATGACTTACTGGAAAGCACATTGGTCGACTGAAGTTGAAATGAATTGTGCTATATAAATAAATTGTCATTGTCATGATTACCCCCCAAAAAAAAACATATTGCTTTTATCCATTTCAGCTGTCATTTTCTAAGTCGTATCTAGTTTAAAAAGGTGTTATTTATAGTTAAACCACTTTAAATGTGTAGCTACACTTTACCGTGGGTCTATGATGGTTAATATCTGATACTCTGCCAACGTGTAGAGGAGGATCCATGCTGTGTCCTCGACCACGCCAAATCACATCAAATAAATAATTAACATGAATATACACAGTCACAAGAAGCTCTTCTCGGAGTACACTCCATGTTCCTGTTGCATGCTCACTTTAACGTTTTCCCTCCGGTGGCTTATTGCTTTATTTTATGTTCATCTTGCTTGGCTTTGCTCTTCATTTGGGCCTGATGGGTCTCATGATCTCTCTCTCTCTCTGTCTGTCCATCTTTCTCTCCGTGAGTCAGATAGTGTCATTGAGACTCAGTGAGTGTCTCTGGCAGACTCTGTAATTGGGCTGTCATACGGCTGATGCTCTGTGGAATCAGTCTCTGTGAGTGTGTGCATTATACACTGAGCTGAGAAACGCTGTCTTGATCTCACTGGAGCATCTCTGTAAAAGACAAACTCTGTGGAGGTGAACGTGAGGCGATGGCACCCACCCACACTGTGCTAAAATACATCACGGAAACTTCAGGACTGGGCAATGGACTTTAGCTGAAAGATTACAGGACATTTTAAGTCTTAAATGAAAAGTCTTTTCATTTGGATCTATTGAAGCGGAAAATAGATTTCCTCCGTGTTTATTAAAGTTGGTGACGTGGTGATAAACAGCATGCTGTTTGGTTTTATAATGACAAGTTATTGACAAAATACCTTTTTTTTGCCCACAAATTTTGTTAATCTGACACAAATTAAATACTTGCCATCATATTCTTCACTGAAACATTTCAATATAAAAACACATTGTGATTGTCCTTTTGTAGCTACATGTAAATAATCAGGCAATTACCTACCTACAGTGGCCTACACTCGCTGAAAAACAAAAAGTAGGCTACAAAACTGTCACTGGGGTGGTACCCTTTCACAAAGTACTATCTAGTGTACAAATGTGTACCTTTTAGCTTTTGTATCTTAGGCTCCGGATAGCTTTGTACTTTTTCTGTGAGTGTGTTTGCTGATTTCAAGACTTCTGAACAGTGACCTTCAATTATTCATGAACTTTAGCCATGATTAAATCCACACATTGTTTGAAATGCATGTGAAAATAAAGAAATGTTTAACGAGGTCTGGACATGTGTTCAGAGTACTGGAACAGTGTGAACAAAACCAAATCAAGGGTTTGATTCTTTAGCCAGTTTGGCCGTGTTCGAACTGTTGAAGACATGATGGTTTGAATCCCAAATCATGAGAGAAACTGATAGATCGCTTAAACCTATTAGTATATTTGTCTTGATTTATTCTGGCCCCGGGTCCCAACACAAGTGCCAACAGATGTCCTCGTCCTGGGCGCTGCTCAAGAGACTCTGTTACTGCAGGCTTGTTTGTACCGTTGCCCAGACAAACTACAAATACGTTTAAAGAGGGTCCAAAGAGCAGGAAAAAATCTCCAGCAGTGTTTCACATTGCGTGAGATTGCTCATAAGTGCTCAGTGTTTGGCTTGCTTACAAATTTGTATCAATGTTACAAACATGTCCATTATACTCGCTGATTGACCTTGCATGACATTACCTATGGATTTTCCCTTCGTTTGCTGGAGTTAATTAACCTGTGGAAAGCCCTCTGGTGATGTTGTGCTGCGTTCAGCTCGCTGCAACTTCATTCAGGACTAATTTGTATAAAATGGGCGGTTTGTGCCAAGAAAGACTCAAGGTTGTGCTGGGATTTCACAAACCTGATGCCAGTGCTATATGCAACGCATTGCAAATGACTCCAATCAAAGGAAAGCTCGGACGAATTTTAGCAAATGAGTCTTAGATTCAAGAACGCAAGACTTGTACTTGGGACAGAGTAATGTACTCTACTAATAGACTAGGGAAAATTAAATCATGTTTATCTAAATCTAAAGGGACATCTGTGGATTTAAACAGATGTCTGTGAGATTGCAGGACTGACTTCATTTTATGACATTGACTTATTTTGTGCATTTGCCTGAAATGCGATTATAATTACGTGCAAAATAGAATTATGCAATTATAATCTCTCTCTCCCTCACACACACACACACACACACACACAGCTGTAATAAGCACAATAATGTATATATAAATATACATGAGGTCAATCATTTGTTTTTAACTTTAGTGAGTTTCATTAATACGTTTAAACTGTAGGTGGCAGCATTCTCATATAATTACAACCTGATTTCCTGAAAAAGCATTAAATTCTGTATCAGAAGCATTTCTATTGCAATAGAATGAAGACAAATGTGTAACCAGACTTATACCAATAATTTACAACAAATCCAGAACTAATTTTAGAACTTATACATATTTTTTTGCATAAAATAATATAAATCTATAAATTATTTGTATCATATATAATAATTTATATAGAATAAATTATATATGTGTAAGTTGAAATTTATATTTGATATGAATATAGAAAGATATAGATTATATAATAATATAATATATACAAGTATATTTTTAAACAACATTTTTCCTTTAATATTTTGTATGCATATTATATATTATATAATATTACTGTGTCTGTTATTTATGATTAAATAATATTTCACTCCCTTGAAAGTTAAATTTTTTGCTTTTAAAAGCTCCATTTACTATCATGGGGTGCGTTAAAAGCATCGTTAGCTATCTATGGTCTTAAATTCCATTTAACTCTATAATAACGACAGAACTTGTGACCATAGTTGCTTTTGGGAAACACACCCTGATCAGCGGGAGAGATTCACTAGTAGTTTTTAGTTGAGCAGTTTCTTCTGTGACTTTCTGAAAGTACACTTTGGCATCAAGACATCTCAAGTTCTGCATTTTTTATCAAGATGCACAACAGATGTGAGAAACTGTTAGATATGACATAACACAGGTCTCTTAACTGGTCAAACCACAGAGAAATCCAGCACACTAAATTGAATCTAATTTTTAATCTTATAATTACCAAAATAAAAGTAGCCATGCAAAGCCACATACAGAAGAAGCTTTATGCAGAAAAATGTCCAACTGTGCAAAGAGCACTATGATAAACAGGTTAGTGACAGATTGACATATCCCCCTGTTAACCTCTAACACTAACATACCTGCCAGCACTGAAGAAATCATGAGAAATTCAGCTGGCCAAGATCTCTGGAGCGACACGCAAGCCAACTCTACCTGCCAAAGTCTGCTCTGTGGGCAGCAAAAAAACATTATGCAACCACCCCATTTGGAGTTTAAAGTGATTTTGGAGGAAAATGATACAGGAGAAAGATGTGCTTGCATTTAAATTGCAGCACATACAATATGGACTTCGAGTGCATGGTTAGAAAAACAGTGAATCCTAAAGCCTGTGTCTTTCCACCCAGCTGTGGCGTCTATATAAGTTATTCTGGTTATATTTTACAGCTGTCTTGACTTAAAGGAATGGTTCACCCAAACATGCTGAAAATGTACACATCTTCAGGCCATCCAAGATGGAGATGAGTTTCTTTCTTTCTTCAACAGATTTGGAGATGTTTTGTTACATCACTTGCTCAGCAATGGATGCTCTGCAGTGAATGGGTGCCGTCAGAATGAGAGTCCAAACAGCTGATAAAAACATCTCAATAATCCACTCCAATTATTGTGTTATTGAGCAGCGTTTCACTTCACAAGACAGTAATTGGTGTTATTGTGATGTTTTTATCAGCTGTTTGGACTCTCATTCTGATGGCACCCATTCACTGCAGAGGATTTATTGTCAATTAAATGCTAAATCTCTCCAAATCTGTTCTGATGAAGAAATAAACTTATCCACACCTCGGATGGCCTGAGGATGGGTAACTTTTGCGTGAACTATTCCTTGAATAAATGCCTTTAGCTAAAGGAGCCATCCATTTTTTTTATGTTTAAAACCTTACATATTATCATTTGAAGGTATCTGCTTCCAATGCAAAAGGTAGAGAATAAGATTATGCTGCCTTCTAAGACACATCATTTGGCATCCCTTTCCAAAAAAGACAATCCCTCAATATAACGCACCACAAAAAAACTATATAAAATGGTGGATTAAGTCATAAATTATAACGAAACTAATAAACATGCAGCCTGGATCTCTGTTTTGTAACATTGTAGGGTGTATTGCAGCATTTCTCATGTTACGGCATCCTCAGGATCGCTGTTTTCCTCTTTTTTACGTCACTCTGGATAAAAGTGTCTGCAGCTAGATGAATAACTGTAAATGTAATGTCATACGAGCCTCATTTCAGATCACAAAGGACACCTGTAAACGTGACTATCCCTCCGAGATGAAGTTGAACTATAAGAATGAACACAACAAATGACATAACGCTCAGTTATTCCCCTTCATTGCTCAGGATGGTCAAGTAAACACTTGCTCAGTGCCCGCGCTAAAAGCCACGGCTTGAAGAATCAAAAGAGCTCGACTCCGTCACGACGCGACACGACGCCGTTTTTCACCAGAAACACACGTTTCTATTTCCAGGCAGGCCAAGCGAAGAGCGAGGCTGATCAGGCGTGCATAATACCCATGAAATAAACCCAGACTGTGAAATGTTTTCCTTTAAAGCACAGCTTTCAGCGCAGATAATGCTCAACAATATTTCAAGGAGGATTGCGCCCCGCTGTTATCCTATAAACGTCTTCTGAGGTTATGAGGTTTAACGAGAACTATACATACAGCCGAGTGCTGCAGAGCTTATATTCTTTTAACAGAATCTCATTTCAGGTCATCTGTTGTTTTATTAGTGATGTTTGCCGAGGCGAGCGTCTCATCACGCATTGTTTGTGCCACTTCAAATCTCGCAGCTTGTTGAGGAGAGGAGTGTTATTCCTTCTCCAAACAGTCAGACCTATTATTTTTTTATTGATGAATAATAAAATAGGCAAAAACAACTTAGACTTGCATTGAAAGGAGTAGCCCTAGAAGACATAACAGTTGGCTCTTTTGGATATCGTTCTGGTTGTAGGCTGTGTTTTAGCGGTGAACTTTAGCTGTGTTGACACTGAATCTGGCGATTGACGTCTAAATTTAGACTATTGGTGTTGTTTCTCATAAACAGAGATATTCTGATCTTTTACAAGTGGAAACGGTTTTTTCTAACTCCGCAGGGAAGGCACAGATGGCACAGATAGAAGTAGAAAAGGAGAATTCTATCACCGTTTTTTGAAACAGAACTTGGCTTAGAATTCACTTTGTATCAGTGCTGTTTGTTATAGCTTGAGGTAATAAAACAGAGAAAACAAAGAAGGACATAATAGACCAATCATTTGCATGAGCATTACAACTGCAACCGTCATGCAAATCATTTACAGCAGGATCTAAAGTCCGAGAACACCAGTCAAAATACTTCTGTTTGGCATTTTCTAATTTAAAGGAATAGATCACCCCCAATATGAAAATATGCTGAGAAATCACCTCATGGATCCTCTGCAGTGAATGGGTGCCATCAGAATGAGAGCCCAGTGTCTTGTGAATAAAAAAATACCAAAAATCAATTTGTGATGGATTTTTATTTTTTATTTAATTATTATTGTAATTTAATATTTTTACAAAAATGCAGCTTTTTACTTCACAAGGCATTAACTGATGGACTGGAGTGGTGTGGATTATTGTGATGTTTTTATCAGCTGTTTGGACTCTCATTCTGACGGCACCCATTCACTGCAGATGATCCATTGCTGAGCAAGTGATGAAACCCTACATTTCGCCAAATCTGTTCTGATGAAGAAACAAACTCATCTCCATCTTAGATGCCCTGAGGATGACTTAAAATAACTTAGTATTTGGATTGAATTCATTGTAACAGCACTCAAACGAACAAAACTTTTATTTTCAGGACTAGATGGAAAAAACTCTTATATTTTAATGTAGTCTTTTGGATCCTGTATATGTTTGTTCATCAGTTTGGTTACGATATGCTCTATTTTCATCAGATCTGAATATTGACTATAGGACGAAGTCAACTGAACTCTTGAAACACCTCTAGATTCAGAGCAGTGCTCCTGTCGTTCCAAACACTCTCAGCATGACTACAGTGACTACATGCAATTATCATTTTCATATCATATTTATTTAGTGTGTGTGTGTGTGTGTGTGTGTGTGTGTGTGTGTGTGTGTGTGTGTGTGTGTGTGTGTGTGTGTGAGAGAGAGAGAGAGAGAGAGAGAGTTAGTGTGTAAAGTGAGATGCCAATGGAAAGGTGAAAATCACACTTTATTATCTATGCATTTATCTTTTTGCAAATCATTTTGGGATTGTTGGATACAGTTCTCACATGTCCAGATATTTAATGCATAAATGAAAAGTAAATACATTTTAAAATCTATCTATCTATCTATCTATCTATCTATATCTATCTATCTATCTATCTATCTATCTATCTATCTATCTATCTATCTATCTATCTATCTATCTATCTATCTATAAAGGAGAAGTCGTGATGGCTGTAAAATTAAGATTGTTATAATTCTGTCTTTCTTTTCAATTAGGATTGAACATGGTCTTGACAGGTGTCATGACTCATCTCTTAGCAATTCGATTCAGTCATTGTGAGAATTACCTGTGAGGTGTGAATCTGCATTTCAGCTCCAAGGAAACGATTTGCATGCTTTATAGAGCATGAACGCTACTTGTCTGGATAAAAACGCCTTTATTGGGTGTATGTGAAACACTTTGCCAAGTGCAGCGCGCAAACACTAGCCATAAGCTCGTGCTGCTAACCTCAATAGTAGCGCGCACTCGTTCTGCCATAGGCTTACATGACAACACGTATATCGGCTGGCGTGCCATCTGTCGAGAGACGGGACACATATTTCAGGTTTACTAAACTAGAGCTCCCAGATGAAGCGATAAGAAGGGATGCAGCTCGGTGAATGAGGAGAATAATGCGGGAGTAACTCGGGGATTGTTTGGATGCATTGCGTGCCAGGACTCAAGGTTTGATGCACATCTACAGGCTCGTGTTTTGATGAGTTTGGAGGCGAGCGCTCCTGCGTGAATCATTAACCGCAAAGTTTAACCGGCTGGACTATAGACGAGCAATATGCGGTTGTTGGTTGGTTTTGTTTTGTCAACTTTTTGGGTTTGGGAAGCGTCGCTTTCACGCGTTTACACCAATCATTGGGCTGTTCGGATCCCTGAAGGACCAGTGGAGGCTGATAAACTCGCTTCAAAATATGGCTTTACTAATTTGGGTCAGGTACGCATATTTTTATGTTTCAAATTTATTTTCCTGGTTGCTATAAATGATGGGAAACGCATCTGTCTGTTAAATGTCCAAGAGAACACAGCCTCACTGGTATGATAACATTATCAAAAACTAACAAGTTAGGTCATGCATAAATTACGCAAATGTTTACGCACTAAAATGCACTGCTCAGGGCTTTCACGTCGCACGCAGCGGTACGCAGTGTATTCGGTGTATTTTTATAAACTGGTTGGCAGAGAAAAATCGTCGTGCCAAAATGTAAACAACTCAGTGCTGGAATGATAGTTGTTTAAATCATTAACCGTTTTAGCGCTTGGTTAATTAAATATTCATGAGCAGCGAGGTAATTGCTCAAAATGTCAAACAGTAGGCTAAGATGAAACCAGTTCATTCGAGTGATGAAGAGACGATTATTATTTTTTTGACGAACAGAGCAGACATGCTGATAGCAATACAGGTTATCTGCAGTTTCCAAACGACCCCATAATGCAAACGAAAAGGTTTCCCAAGGGTTTTCAAAAGTTTTTGGGAAATCTGCTGGATTATTAATAACTCAGTTTAGATAGTAATGGAACAAGATAACTCAGAATGGTTCAAATGACTGAATGTGCTTTTAAACAAATGGTTCTCAGCTGATTGTGCTTCAGGGTCCATGTTTTACAAGAAAGTAGAGATCCAACAAAACTGTTCATTTGATAAAAGTTAACTTAACTAAACATTGAAATGTATTGATATTACCATAAACTGCATAGATTTAACAATATGTAAAATTATTACATGTTGACATTGGCTGAAAATTCACACTTGTGTTTTGATGGTTTTTGATTGCAGCCAATAATAAATAGCGACTCGTTTGGCCCAAATCATGCAAGTGAAGCTGTATTTAATGCAACTTGTGAATCCTTTGTATAGTTTTCGTCATTTGTTCTCAAGTAGAGGAGAGCAAACAAACTCTATCTGGTCAGTTTGATAACGTGTGTGAAAATGTTCCTCCTTCTATTGAACATAGTTGACTTGTATAGTGAGGGAGATTGATCAGCCAGTCAGTGAGAAGCTAAACTTGATCTAGAGTCTAACTCTGTGACTAGTCTAATGTAACGCTCCATTGGTTATCTTCAAATGAAGGTGGGGAATTCGGAGTTCTGAATGTTTGGAATTGGAATGCTTTGGAAGATTGAAAATGGGACATTTCAGCTTGAGTGTTCCCACCTCTGACTTGTCTGGATCACAGCATTACCTGCTGAATTAGACCACCCACACTTGCCTTCTATAAAACCACAACATCTAAAAACACGTGAACTTGATTGGCTTTTACCTATTTTTGCTGTGGTTTAAAGAGTCCGGACATATCTCAAAGCATACATTTCAGTGACATGCTAATTTTATGTGTGATATTACAAAAATTGTATGAGGCATCTTTAACAATTTCAAGTATCAAAAAGCCACTAGGATTTCCAAATACTGGAAGAGGCTTTGCTCGACGGCTGTATTTCTTCATATTCTTGCAGGATATACAGAATTGCCCCTCTGTCCTTAAATAGACTCTTCTTAACCATGTTTACATAGTGAGAAGTTGAGAAATCATACGTGGATTGTTTGAACACGTTGTTCAGCTCTTGTTTCCCAAGTCAACCTCACTGTATGGAATGCACCTCTCTAAAGGGCCTGAGGACATCCGGAGGTGGTGCTCAAATTAACACTGTCGCTAATAATATGCCTTGAATTTGGTGTCTGTGAATTCATTTTTCTCCAAGGCTTCACGATGATCTCCTCAAGCTTTCCTCTGAAGTCTGTGAAGCTTTGTTTTGAGAGAATTGCTTGCTCATCATAGTGGCAGATCTCTTGTATTTCTTTGGTAAAAGTACAAAGTTGTCTCAAGGTTATTTTAAGTCCTCTTTGTCTTCTAATGCATACATCTCATTCTGCTCGGCTTCCTGAAATATAAACACATGTGTGCATGGATTCTTCTCCACATTTTTGGCAAAGGTAAATTCAATAATGTTAGAAAAGAAAACATTGTTTTCAAGATGAAATACTCTGCTCAGTGTGTCCTGACAGCAAGGAGAATCAATACGAGTGAGCAAAGAAATGTGGAGTTCATTTACAGACCGGCATCCTGAAAGATAAACACATGCATTCATTCTTCTCCATATTTTTGGCAAAGGCATATTCAATAATGTTAAAAAAGAAAACCTTATTTTTCAAGATTAAATACTTAAATGATAAGTTCACGTACTTGTTTAATAAAAATTATAGAAAACAACAACAAAAACAAAGCTACAACCAGTTATTCTACTTTGAAATGTGCATCATAATGTCTGTTTTGTTTTGGTCTGTGTGACTCCCCACTGCCAAATTACCCAATAGTATTTCAACACCCTGGGTCACTTTTTCTATACAATGGCCTTAATGATGTCAGCTGTCAAAAATACCATTAAAGCAAAATACCTTTTTGTGACTTTGTAGTCCCAAACAGTTATAGATACCAAGATCTGCAAATCTTCCATCGGTGAAAGTGTAATGGTGAACTTGGATCACATGTGCCTTGATAACCAATCACATCACGGCCTTGACATCATTGAATGTCTGTAAGAGTTGTGTGACAATCAACCATTGTTTGCAGATACCACTGAAACTAATAAGAAGTATTGTAAAATAAATTGTAGCTGTTGCAAATTGCACAATGACTTCTCTTATAGAACAACTTTTTAATTTTTTAGTGTAAACTCTAAAAACAGATAAATCCAAAACCAGTGTTTGATGTTGGTGTTGACGATTAGCTGATAGGCTGTCCATTCATTAAAAGCTGTTTTCCATGCATTTGTTGCTGCTGTAAATAAATTTTTTGCAGCACCTTCCCTAAACAAACATACTCCCACACTCTCAGGAAAAAAGGTACAAAAGCTGTCACTGGGGAAGTATCTTTTCAAAAAGTACACCTTTGTACCTAAAGGATACACATCGGTACCTTTAAAGTACATATCAGTACCTAAAGTGTATATTAATACCATAGAGGTACAAAAGTGAACCTTTTGAAAGGTACCACCGCAGTGAGAGCTTTTAGTGACCGCTGTTTAGAGCGAGAGAGAGAAACAGAAGTCATTTAGCTTATTACAAGTCCGTGTACCATCAGAATGATGAAACCGATATTTCAAGGTAAAAAAAAGTTGTTACAACTTGTGCGCTATATATTCTGTCTTTTACGCATGGAAAAGTTCCATCAAACTTCTACAATTCAGATTTCAAAGACTCTAAAATTCCAAAGTTCTAAAATGATATCATTCCAAGTTTGATGTCATGAACACTAAGATGCATTTGGAACTTTGCAGTTGTGATGTGAACATTTAAATATGATGGAATGAGAATGCCATTTGCAATTATGACATTTGAATAATTACATTTGAGTCTGTTCCTTGTGCAAAGGAAATGTATGGACTCTCATTGACAATATAACGGCATGCAGGTTTGATACAACAAGAGTGAGTAAATACTAAACTATCCCTTTAAGTGTTTGTCTCAGAAGTGTGTGATAGATGTGCTGCGTATCACAGTCAGATCATGAGAGCAGTAGGCATGTGCCAGCTAGACTTCCTTCCATGGCACCACCCACTGTGTGCCATATGTCCATTCTACAGAGATTCACTTTGGTGAAAACACTAATTATGAGGGTTGAACAGCAATCCATGTGCATGAAGCTTTTACACTGGAGTCTGTGTTGATATTGGTTCCTTTTGTGTAGGATAGCTCCCGCCGAGATGCAATTTCTGTCCACCAAAGCTGTCTGATAAAAGTTCATTTCATGGCTTTCTCAAATGTGTGACCGTGATTTCCCATGCTGTTTTTCATGGTTGTTTGTTCTGTAGATCGGAGGACTGGAGCACCATTACCATTTCCATCACAGCAGGGTGGTCCGCAGATCCACCTTTGCCACCAGAGGTGCTCACAGCTTCATTCACATGGACCCGAAGGTAAGCCTTCCCTCCTGTGTCCACATCACCATCGCCAACCCTTACGAAAAATACGTTTATTCAAGTGTGCTATTAGTATACTTATTGTAAACAAAAAAATAGGAAAGTATACTTTTAGTCTACTTTTTATGCAATTCTCAGAACTTGGCTTTATGTACTTCTCAGAAATATACTTAAAATGACAATTAAGTATACTTGACTTATACTTAGAAAAAGTCTAATATACTTGAGCTGTACTTGTGCTCCTAGAATCCGTGTTTTCATTCTTATATGGTACACATCTTCTGTACTGAATTAACAAAAAACACAAGCGAAGAAGAAACCTAAACAACAGTTGATCATCAGACGATCATCAAACATGAAATAGCATCATAACTATGTAACGTTATGAATAAAATATCACCAATGAAGAGGTAATAAAGACTGTCAAGCTTTGGGGTGTTGATCGACTCCATCTACGTTTTGATTATTATTCTGAATCAATTCATAGTCTTTTTTAAATTTTTTGTTCAAAATGTTGTTTATTTTTTTTATTTATGAAACTTATCCTCATTAAAGTGTTTAAAAAAAGAATGCACAAACTTTTGTTTACAAGTAGATACCTTTATTTATTTTGATGTTTTGTATGTTCAGATATTATATAAAAAAATAAATACAAATTAATAAATAGGGACATAGTAGTATACTTATAGTATGATGTAAAGTTCACTTAAACTTACGAGTATACTTGCAGTTTAACCTACTAAACTAGTAGTTTACTGAGACTATACTTCAAAGTGTACTAAAAATGCTACTACGAGTATTTAATCACTAAACTATCAGTTTACCTATAATTTCATTTTTAGTATAGTTGCAGTACAAGCTAAAAACTTTGAAGTAAACTAGTTGTGTACTCAAAGTTTACTACTGGTATACTTAAAGTATACTTAAATGTTAATTTTATATACTAGAAAGTGGACCAATTTAGTCCCAATGAGTATAAAATAGTACACTTACGAGTATAGTACTAGTACACTGATATTTACTTACTACATAATGTATCCTTAAAAATATACCTGAACTTTACTTAAGTATACTTAATAAAATAAACTTGAAGTATACTTTTTAAACCCTCCACCGATGACAAGAATGATGCTTGAAATGCTTGTCGATGGAATAGTAGATTTGGAGATATATATAGCATTAAATCACATGGGTGCCGTCAGAATGAGAGTCAAACAGCTGATAAAACATCACAATAATCCACCACTCCACCATCAGAGTGGTGTGGATTATTGTGATGTTTTTATCAGCTGTTTGGACTCTCATTCTGACGGCACCCATTCACTGCAGAGCATCCATTGCTGAGCAAGTGATGTAATGCTGAATTTCTCCAAATCTGATGAAGAAACAAACATATCCACATCAAATAATTGCAGCCTTGGTGAGCATAAGAGACTTATTTTTAAAGGCATAAAAAATCATACTGACCATAAACTTGTAAATGATAGTGTACATTAACTAAAACAAAAGTTAAAGTGGGAGTTGCAGCTGCTGCTGTCTTAATGAAAAGTTTCATTTAGTTGATCTAAATGGCCTCAAACAAGTTTACTGAATATATTTCAAAGTTTTTATGCATAAACTTGGCCCTCTGCAGGCCGTCTGACACTCGATCCGAGTCTGTGATGCTGAATCATAAACACCCGCTGATGCCGGAGGGATGGTAGTTAAAATGTACAGCTAAATGTGGCAGCAGCGGTGCATTTATAGCATGTTTCATTGTCCACATGTCCTGCAGTATGCTGCGTTGTAGTGAATCTGAAAATAAATGAAGATTTAGTTTTGACTTTGATGGCATGATTTCAGTTTCTGATGTGTCATCACGGACAGAAGGAACAATGTGTCATAAGGAATGAAACTGACTAATACTAAAGATGTGGATGAGTATTCAAGTAGCCGTGTAAACATTTCACAAATTCAGTTTAGCTGTTATCTAAGAGGCCTCCGTTTTAATTTAGAGTTTAGGTTATGGCATAATTTTTTTTGTTGCATAGCATTTTCAATGCTATCTTGTAGTCAAATTTTTTTCAACACTGTACAGGGTGACTTTCAGCCTGGGGTGGAAAAAGCACTCAATGCACAATAATGCATAATTAAGCAGTAGCACAGATGAACCCCCTCCCTCCACCATGTACAATGACCGAAACTATCAATGTAAAGCTATATCTGAATCTTTATGGAAAGTAAAAAAACAAAACACGTATATGCTGGTATGAGTGTGTGTGTGTGTGTGTGTGTGTGTGTGTGTGTGTGTGTGTGTGTGTGTGTGTGTTCATACTTTAAAAAAAATACTTTTTGCACTATTTAATGCTCATCTTTGCAGGACTTATAACTGTTCTCAGTGGTAGAGCAAGCGCAAAAGCTTGTGGGTTCAATTCCCAGGCAACACACATACTGATAACATTTTTATAGCCTGAATAAATATGGATAAAAGCGTCTGCTAAATGCATAAATGTAAATGTAAATCCATTTTGTATTACGAATATCACTTATTCTTTGATGAATTGCTTTATTCCTCTTTGTAAGTTGCTTTGGATTAAAGCAACAGCTAAATGCATTAATGTAAAAGTAACTGGCTGAATTTGCATTGCAGTCGCAAGATCACAAAATAATGGACGGAGTGGTTTATGCATCATCAAAATGAACTAAAACTAAACTGAAACTAGCAATGCAATGCATTAAAACTATTAAAACCTTCACAACTATAATAACCTGTAGCAGCCTTTATATGGGGACACTTTTTAGGATATAATAATATTTTAGTCTTTACTAAAGGCAAAATTATAGTTAGTCACATATATAAAATATTTTAATGAATTTAAACTATTTTTTACAATCCTACCACATCTAGTACCTATTTACCATTGTTTTTGCCTTTCAACAAATCAGGTAGGAGTACCAGGACTGCTGTTGAATATTAATTATGACTACCCAATGAATATTCATGAGCCAAGCTGCTAAGTTCTGTTACAATTGTGTCCTCCCTACTTTTCACATGGCCATCCATCCTCTCCATCTTACACATTAAATCACATCGGTCCCGGACGCATTTAACATGACGAGCAGCCGTGTTTGTCCAAGACTTCATTTGACAGAGCAGCCAGGCATTCAAAGTCAAGCTGTTTCCAGGGTTTGGAAAGCGGCCCTCTCCTGCTAAGATTATCTCCTCCCGACAGCCGGCATCTCGGGAGTAATAAAACAGTCCAGGTCTATTGGAGGACATCTGATCATATCCTGCCCGGGCCATGTGTACAAATGGTGCCCAATAACCCATTTCATCAGTGTCGGGCCACAGGCAGAGGCGAGAAATGTTTTGTAACCGCAAGCAAAGAGCTGTCAAGCCTGAAGAGAACATAAAAAACTGATCTTGTTGTCCTCGCAAAAGCAAACCGATTTTTTTTATCCTTCATATCTGACATGCAGTGTTCACCCTGCTTTTGTTGCATTGAGCTAAAAAGTAATTACACTACATTTAAAAGTGTGAGGTCAGTATGATTTTTGTAAAGAACTGAATGCTTTCATTCAACAAAGATGCATTACATTTATGTCACAAAATATTTTAGTTTCAAATAAATGCTTGAACTTAATATTAATCAAAACATCCTGAGGAAAATGTTTCAGCATTTTTTTTCCAAAATAGATAAATAAATATGTGCAGCACAACTGTTTTCTACATTAATAATACAAATACATTTCTTGAGCAGTAAATCAGTATATTATTATGATTTCTGAAGATTATGTGATACCGAAGACTGGGCTAATGATGCTGAAAATACAGCTTTTAAATTAAATTTTAAAATATATTCATATAAAAACAGATATTTTATATTGTAATAATGTTTCACCATATTACTGTTTTTACTGTGTTTTTGCCAAAAAAAATGTGCAGAAGATATTTTAAAAACATTTAAAACTTACCAACCTCAATGTTTTAAATGGTTCAAGGTTCAAGGTTTCTTTATTTGTCACATAATAAATTATACAGGGTATAATCAGAAGTGAAATGTAAATCAAATCAGGTCCGCTCAGTGGACAGTGCAAAAGAATAAAAATAAAAATTATATAAAAGTAACACAACACAAGAGCATATATATATATAGGTAAAAAAAGAGAAATAAAGAGTAAAATGTGCAATAGAATAAAGACAAGTGCCAAACAAATAAGATGTGCAAAAACAGTATACTGGGACATAATAAATAGTAATATGAACAAGAGGGATGTGCAAACGGGTTGTACGGGGTATGTACACATAGCAGCAATACGGATGATGAGAATATGGATGTTTTACAGTTAATAATGAGTCTTGTAAATGTTTATGAGACTGGGTTTGTGTTAAGGAGCCTGATGGCCTGAGGGAAGAAGCTCCTCCTCAGTCTCTCAGTTTTGCCATCATGCTCCTGGCGCCTGCCAGATGGCAGTAAACAGAAAAGATGGTTACCGGGGTGAGTAGAATCTTGATGATTTTGCAGCTCTGCTTCTGCAGCGTTTGAGGTAGATGTCCTGCAGAGAGGAGAGCAGACCTGAGATGCGCTCAGCTAAGCGCACGACTCTCTGTAGAGCTTTGCAGTCCTGGTTTGTGGCATTATTATACCACACTGAGTCAATACACTTTCTATGGCCCCTGAATAGAAAGTTTTCAGGATAGCTGGTGAGACCCTGAATTTCCTCAGCTGTCGCAGATGGTACAGTCTTTGCCTGGCTTTCTTGACCCGTGTTTGAATGTGTGTAGTCCAAGTCAGGTCCTCGGAGATGTTTACACCAAGGTACTTGAAGCTGGCAGTGTACATTTACTGTATAAATAATAAACAATTCTTTAGTCCGTTAATATAGTTTATGGAACCAAAGATTATTCCATAACTTCGATGCATTAATGCAGAATGTGCATTACTGATGTTTATAGTACATACTTCAAATCCAGTGAAGTGCGTAGTCTTTTCTTGTTATTCAGTACATGAGGTGTTGAATTGGTTTGTGACATACTCTATATAAATCCACTTTAAACAGCCTAAACAACTCATTTTGATGTTTTCATTTTTGTATAACAATTATACATGCCCCTATTTCATCATTGGACCGATTCAAACAGAAGCTCACATTTGTGAGTCTTTTTGGCTGATTCATTCAAAAGAACAGCTCATAGGAGTCATTTGTTCATCAGTTGCCTGATTCAACAATGATCAGTTGTAGTTGACCATGCAGCTTCTTTAGATATGTTTGTTTTTTCTTTGTGGCACCCGGTCTTTGTCTCTCCTCACGTTCAGTTCAGCCTCCAACACGCTGGAGATTCATTAGTGGTTCAGGAGTTTTTCCAGTATGATTCAAGATTCATTGATGCAACCATATGTCACGTTTATTTATTTATTTATTTATTGCATGGGGCTGATTTTGAATAAGAATGTGTTCTTGATTCCTGACCCATCCGTGCATTTATAGCACTGGGACTGTAACAGAGAAAGCCCTAATTATTGCAGTATGTGATTTTCATTACATTTCCCTCTGGATCTGTTTAACGAAAGCAAGAAAGCGTGGTGCGCTAGTGATTCTAAAGTTAAGCTCTTCTGAGGGGAACCACAAATTCAGGCATTTCCGCAGGACAGATAAATCTACAGGCATGGCTGGGGGACTTTTCTAATTAGAAGACTAGCGCGCATCCCTTATTTACAACAGATGATGCCTTTCAAGGGAAGGATGCAGAGATCTAGATAGATCTGGATGTGCTCAGTGCTGCGCTAATCGATATGAAATGCACATTTTTTTAGACACACACATTCATTGTTGGGTTTTATTTTAAGTATTCAAGGTGAAATATGATTCCACTAAGCAAATGTAATAATTATAAACGAAATAGCTCATTCTTGGCAAAGCAAACTCCTTCACTATTGCTAAAAAAGTTTTCTTTTAAAGTAAATAATTTTTTATTCATGCAATTTATTGAAAAAAAATGATAAAAAGTGGCAGTAAAGACTTTTCTGAAAATATATTTGAGGTAAATCGTTTTTTGGGGGGTGATGGTTTTACAGAAATATAAAGTAACATAACTGTTTCAACATTGATAGTAATCAGAAATATTAGACTGATTTCTGAAGACTGGAGTAATGGTGCTGAAAATACAGATTAGCATCACAGGAATAAATTACATTTAAAAATATATTGACATTAATTTGACTGTTTTTACTATATTTAAAAAATAAATAATCATAAGAAACTCTTTTTAAAAACTATAATATAGATGACATTAATGATTCCCTGAATCATGACTTCTTGAGGTATGCTAATTGAACAGACATATAATTTGTCTTGTGTTTCATAAATGGAATTATTAATACAATCTCTCAATATGACTGTATTTTTTCCTCAGGCTGGAGACGTGAAGCACGTCTCGGAGTACTGTATTCTCATTCGTTTCTCCTCTAATCTAATGAAAGCCTCATGTAATGGAAAGGCTAGAGCGTGACTAAAGACAGGCCGTGTGTTTATGTGCATGAAGGTGAGCCGGTTTAGTCGTTGACGTGAGTCAGTGTAACCTGGGCTCTTTCTGCAGGTCGACTGGGCGCAGCAGCAGGAGGTGAAGACACGAGTCAAACGTCACGCCAGGAGCGACCCGAGCTACATCCACTTCAACGATCCCAAATGGTCCAACATGTGGTACATTGTTAGTAGATATTTCACACATTCAGTCCTATATCTGCACTGTCTTTACTTTTGACCCTTTTATGTAATGAAGTTATTTAGCAAATTAATCGTTTCCGTTTCCTGTGACTTCTAGAGAAAAGGGCCAGTGATTTGCGGTTCATTAACCCAGCTCGTTTGTGAAGCTCCTGTTGTTTTATTTGTTTTATAGCAGGGCTGTTTCCGCTGCCCTGGCCTCATAAAAACCCAACTGTGTGAAAGCAGTGTATGTGCACCAGTTTGTTTCCCTAACAATGCTATTGGATCATAAATGAATTTATGTTGTGGGTTCTGTGATGTCAGGAGGAAATTAACAAACAATAATACTAATGCTGGCATCCAGGGGCGCATTATACTTTTCGAATAATGATTTAAATGGGAGTTTGCTGCAGTGAAAACAGCATTCTGTAAACAAACTCACACTCATTTTCGGTGCCACCCTGGCTGTAGTTGCCTATATAGTGAATGGTTCAGTTTAGGTTCCCCCCACACAGTTTGTGTACTTGGTATGTTCCGCCGATATACTGTAAGCGGAATGCAGATGAAGAAGAGACACAACACTGTAAACACCTTGATCGCAGTATTGCCGCTCTGACCAAAGTGCGCATGCGCCCCTGATGTACATGAATGACAGGACGCGCACCTGTAGTAATACACAGATTAGAAACGATGGAGGGAAGAAAGCATCGCATTTCTAGGGAAAACACAACTCTGTCTCTGTTCCTTACCCTCATCCAGAAACGGCGAGAACGCGACCGCAGCATATAGGCAAACAAATTCCATCACATTTCTATGGCGCCAAAAAAGCGTGCAATACAGTAATACAAAATCATCATGCATTAGACGTAAATCAATTAAAATAGCAGCCAGTATACACACACATGCTCTTTCTGAGTCCATAATTTGTGCTGTGCAATGTTATGTGAATAATGGCAGTAAAAAAAACAATTATCTACATGTAACAATTCTTTGCATGTAAAAAAAAAAAGATAATTGTTTTTAACAACTCTTACGGGAGTAAGAGTTTTGCTCGTGACATGTAAACACCATAATGCGATAAAGACCTTACTCTGATTATTGGAAATAATTGCATTATTCGTGCGCATGTAATTGTAGTCAGTGTTGTGAACGTTAACTGGCATATTAACAAGAGAAAAAAACAATCAAGAATTCCCTCAACAAGCCAGTGTTATTCCAGAATATAAGCTCTGCGATCAAACACAGTTATGATTTTTTAAGTTTTGTTGGTCAAGAACATCTCCATAAATGAACACATTTTGAAGCCTAAACACAACTGTCAGAAGTAAAAAGCTAAAGTTAGGTTATAAACAAACTTCTCCTCGATTGCATGGCTTCTGATACAGCTTTCAATCTTTATTTAAAGAACACTTTTCCTGTTTCCAAGATTGTTTCCACCATGGGATAAAAATGTAATTGCAACTTTTTCTCTTTTTATGTTATTAATTATATTATCAGACTGAATACGTGGGAATTGTGAGATTTAAATGCAGAAATGTGAGATATAAACTTGCAATTGTGAACAAATATAATAGTGAGATAAAGTCACAATTACCTTTTTTATTTTTATTCTGTGGAGGAAACAAAAAACATAATTGCAAGATATAAACTCACAATCACAAGATATAAAATCAGAATTGCAGGATATAAACAGAATTCTGAAACAAAAAGTCAGAATTGCGAGATATAAACTCAGAATTATGAGACAAACTCAGTTCAGTTCAATTTTATTTATATAGCACATTTAAAAGCAATCATGGTTGACCAAAGCCATGCTTAACAATGAAATATAAATTCAGATATAAATATAATTCAGAATTATGAGGTATAAACTCAAAATTGTGAGATACAAACCTGAACTGACTCAAATGATTCGCGCTCCGCGGTCCCGAACTGACTCAAATGATTCGCGCTCCGCGGTCCCGAACTGACTCAAATGATTCGCTCGCGGTCCCGATCTGACTCAAATGATTCGCGCTCCAGCGGTCGAACTGACTCAAATGATTCACGCTCCGTGGTCGAACTGACTCAAATGATTCCGCTCCGCGGTCCCGAACTGACTCAAATGATTCGCTCCGGTCGAACTGACTCAAATGATTCGCGCTCCAAGGTCGAACTGACTCAAATGATTCGCGCTCCGCGGTCTCGAACTGACTCAAATGATTCGCGCTCCGCGGTCCCGAACTGACTCAAATGATTTGTGCACGCGGTCCCGAACTGACTCAAATGATTCGCGCTCCAAGGTCCCGAACTGACTCAAATGATTCACGCTCCAAGGTCCCGAACTGACTCAAATGATTCGCGCTCCAAGGTCCCGAACTGACTCAAATGATTCGCGCTCCAAGGTCCCGAACTGAATCAAAGAGAAAAATCACTCACTAGTCTTGACTGAAAAACTTTAATACAGTTTCTTTAATAGGAATCAATCTATGTAGTGTTTTATTTTTATATTTGTTCATGCAGTGTCTTTGTTTTTCATTTGTGTGTCTTTGTTCTCATTTTTTAATAACAAAGATAAAATAATGACAACGATTTTTATCTTCACCGACTTTGGCCTAAATATCTGCCATCCTTTTTTATATATTGCTACCTTAAAAGGCTTTGTCTTTATAATAGGCCAAATTAGTTTGGCTGTGATGCTCAAACAGCTTCAAAATAGAAGAACCAACACGACAAAGAATCCTTCTTCACTCTGTAATGATTGTTTATGTTTGCGCTGTACTTCTGCTCCTCTTTCATCAAGCTTCACATTGATTACCGATGGACGAGTCGTCTTGAAAAAAATCCCTGAAAAAATGTGTTGCTCTTTGTTTATTTTCCCCTCAAAGTGTCCTCGAAGAACTGTAGACCTTGTCAATTTTATGCAAATCGCTTTGTTCTCCGTATATCAGTACCAAACACTAGACGATTAATGGTTAATCCATTCGAGCTGATGTTTCCAGACACAGTTAAAGCATATTCTGTGTGTATTTGCACTCGTATGATTAATATTCCGGCACAAAGGAATCTGAGACTGTTTTCAATCCGTCCTCTGAAGTTGACTTCACACTGGGACGTCTCAGTTGATCATGTCCTCAAAGACGGCGTTGAAAAGAATCATAAATGAGATCCTCAAGGACACGCGAACCTCTGCTGCTGAATAAACATGAATCTTCTCGTTTAATTTACAGGTTCACGCCCGCTTGTTGTGACATATTTCCTCACAGACGGATTGAGTCATAATAAGGTTACTCAAGTAATAAAGGCTTGTGTTTCTGGAGAGCTGAGAATATCGCTTCAGATCAATTGTCTTCCAATGTTCCCTGTTTTCAAAGTCAAACGCGTGTGACTGAAACCGATTGCAAGTGAAGGCATGTTCATGTTGATGACTTTCACTGTTTTCCAGCACTGTAGTGATAAAAACAGCCGCTGCCGTTCAGAAATGAATATCCTTGCAGCCTGGCAAAGAGGCTACACCGGTCGAAACGTGGTCGTCACCATCTTGGACGACGGTATTGAGAGGAACCATCCGGACCTGGCGCAGAATTATGTGAGATTATCTTGATCGATTATTGCTGTAAATGCATTTGATTAAGGAAAGACACAGAAATATCGTTTTTCTTTAAATGGCCAATTGTTGAGATTTGGGGCTTTTCCTATCTTTTCTTCTTTCAGACTAAAATACACTTAAGTTTATTTTATTATACTTCACCTTTTTTGTCGGTAAGTTTCTGTTATATAGATATCTTTAAAGTCTGTTTTCTAAAAAATGTGAACAAAACAAATCAAGAATTTAAAATCTGGCTTTATCCAATGTTCAGATTTCTGTTCTGGAGATATATGCAAATACATAGTTAAACAGATAATGCCTCATTTGGATATTTAAACATAACATTTCAGAAAAAACATTTCTTGATTAAATCAATCAGCTGGAAGATTGTGATTAAGTTCATTTATTTATTATTAATTGATTAGTAGTTCATTTTTATTTATTATTATTTTTTAGTTTAACTTACTTAAGTTCTTGACTTAAGTGTTATTTTAATATCATAAATATAGTATAATAGTTGTATTTATTAATATTTTTATGCTTTATTTTACATTGAATTTAATGTCTATAGTTTTTTGTCAGTTTTAGTTTTGTTATTTTCTGTTGCAGCTTTAACTTAAACTAAACAAAAATGTGAAATATTAGCTTGGCATCTACACTGTAAAATAAAACGTTATTAATAAGACTTATTATTGGAGTAGGTTTTACTAGAAAGTACTATTTCACTATTTTTACTTCAAAATTTCAATTCAGTTAATTTAATTAAATGCGTTACTTGCTGTTTTTTTGTAATTGTAAAATTTACTAGCAATTTATTTTGACATCAATTTTATACCAATTATTCAGTAATTTTACTTAAAGAAAATCACATTTAATTCAATGTTACTTGCCATTTGTATTAATTACTGGTGAAATTTACTAGCAATTTTTACACCAATTTTTGTTCAGTCTAATATTTACTAGACTGAACCGTTTATTTCAGTTAAAAGCTTTTAATTTTGTTTTAGTTAAATAGTTTCAGTTTTAGTTAACAATATTAGCACTTCTCAACACAGTATGATTTATAAAAGTATTGTTTGTTGCATATTTCAGCACCGTAGATCTCTAGAGTAGAAAACAAAGTGTTGATTAATTCGATGTGTTTTGTGCATCATTCAGGACCAGCTGGCGAGCTACGATGTGAACGGAAACGACTACGACCCGACCCCACGATACGACTCCAGCAACGAGAACAAGTGAGTCCTGATGCCCTGAAAACTACAGCTGTGTTAAACACGCCTCCTTTGCTGCAAACAGCTGCGCGTCTCGCTTTGAGTGATCATGCGGTGGGTAAGTGTAAGCCGTGAGGTTATCTAATAAACCCGGTGAGACTTCATAATGATCTCGTGTGGAAGAAAGTGAGCTCTGAACATCTCAGCGTTATTTTTGATCTGTAAAGGTGAAGATGCGTCTCATTTCTGTGACAGCAGCAGACTGGAAATGTCTTGAAAAAGCCTGAAGATTGATTTGAAGTTTGAAGGTCATTAGCTTTGTGTAGGTTCAATAACTTGTTAATGTTTTATTTTTTTTTTTTACATTGGTAGAGATATTTGACTATCGTCTATAATGCAGTTACACACTCACATTACATTGCTATGCGGTCACAAAAACGTATCGTTTGCACACGTTTTTAAGCACTGTGGTTTAAAAACAAGTACTTTTTAAGCCATTGAAATGCAGTCAGCAGCAAAAGAGAACTAATTTCTCTGTATGCTCGCACCGAGAGACGTGCGCATGTGAAGATGCTGCTCATACAGCGTGGGAGGATTGAACTTAGTTTTGCCTCTTTATAGGCCTTGAACGGTTAAATACACACTTATATGTGTCAAAATGCTCGTATTTGCAAGCATCCTCATAAGCAAGCCCAGTGAAAGCAAACAGCTGAGAAAGAAAACACGTGTAAAAGTAGATTTAATCCAGGCAGCTCTTAAAGTGACAGCAGTCTAATATTCCTGCCGTCTGTCATTCAGTTTAATCAAACAACAAAAGAGAGAAAATCTCTCACTGCTCTTGACTAAATCACTTTTGTAAATAGTTATAATAATGAGCAGTGTTTTTATACATTTCATTACGCTATACAATATATGTAGCATTTCTTATTTATTTGTTCTACACTCTTAAAAATAAAGGTGCTTCACGATGTCATAGAAGAACCTTTTGTGTCTAAATGGTTCCATAAAGAACTTCAGCATCTGAAGATTCTAAAAAGGTAATGTTTCTTTAAAGAACCTTTGACTGAACTGTTCTTTGTGGAACCAAACATGGTTCTTCTATGGCATCGCTTGAAGATCCTTATGAAGCACCTTTATTTTTAGTGTACTGTAATTGTTTGTCCTATTGCTTGTAATTAGTTTTGTATTCTTATTTACTTGTCTTCAGTTTGTTTTTTATTTAGGCTATTATTAGTTGTTGATATTAACACTGGTGGCACAAATTATGAAATTACTATTGAAAAATGTTGATATCATAAAGACTTTATTTAAAGCCAAAATAACTATACCGTGATATATCGTCGCAGTGAAATAAGATTACTCGTATCATGATATACAATTTTGGTCATATCCCCCCCCCCCTGGGTAGTTGTTAGCAGTGTTGGGGGTATTTAATTAATTACAAGTAACGTTACATAATCAGATTGCATTTTTCAACTAGTATGATTTATTGTTGAAGTAAGAGTGTTGAATTTTCTTTCCTGCATCCTATTCTTCTGAGTCATTTGAGTTTTGGTGTAAAAGCACTTTTGCATTTGCCCAAAATGTATCTTTTTATATTAAAAACAAAAAAGCAAGCCCTTGCCAGATGAGGGAGAAGTAATGCATTACTTTCCATAAAAAAATAGCTAAGTAATGCAATTAGTTAAATGTTTTGGGGGTAGCACAGTATTGAAACGCTATGATTAATAGAGCAATGTTTTTCAAATCTGGCATCTTCAAGAGCTGTGATATTTGGGGCCGTGCAAATAAAGGCGTAACGATGGACTCGTGTGGCGTGTCAACAGAATGAAGAGGCTTTCTTTTGTGGCGAAGCACTGAAAACAATCCAATCCTGTGGGATTGAGGCTGGTGTGGATTTAATTGAAAACGTCTGTCTTTGATAAGCACCTGATTTAATGCTTGTTCTCCGCTCACGCTGCATGTTTACCAATGAACTCTGCCAAGAGCTCAGACACAACCTCAAAGCGCTGTTTTGTTAATACTCATCAGGACATTTGAAACCGGAAAACAATGCGATGTTCAATTCATTTCTGAAGTGCAGAACGTGCCTCCCGGAGCAGAAACTTAATTGAGTGAGGACAGAAAAAAAAACTATTGAAAGAGACGTTGGTAAAGAAGTACACCGAGCGAACGAGAGCGAGTGAACAATGCACAAGATAAAAATGCAATTAATGCATGTCTAATGCGATTCTTGTGCTCCTGTATCCACTCTGACAGTGGTGGAAGACTCAATATAAATCTGTTATAAAATGGGTCCAAAAGGTTTTTTGCTTCTGGTTACCAAAATGAAATCAAAAGTTTACCTCATTTACTTTCTTGCACGATCATGTGACACTGAAGACTGGAGTAATGGTGCTGAAAACACAGCATGCATCACAGTAATAAATTACATAAAAAATATAATAAAATATAAAACTATTATTTTAAATTGTAATATTTGTTTTTACTTTTATTATTGTATTTTTAAATAAAATACACTGTGTTTATTGCATATTAAATATTAATTGTATTTTAAAATGCAGCCTGGATGAGCATAATAAACTTCTAAAAAATTATATATAAGAAATATATATATAACATCTAATATACTAGGGGTGGGTCACATGACCAAATTTGTTATTTCATGATGTGAGAAATTTTACTTCACAGTAATGATATGTACAACAATATATTTATTTAATTATTATAAATAATGTTAAACAATGTTATTTTAGTATCATTGGGATACTTTTATATATTTAGAAGATCTAACATTTTGACAAATATTTTCCATATTAATTTTTGTTGTATTTCTTTAGGTTTTATCCATTTTTATTTTGGTTCAATTTTTGTTGCCTTGGCAACTTGCTGAAATTAAATATTTGTGTAAATGTTTTTTATATATATTTTTTTTATGGTTGTAGTTTTACTTCACTATAAAAACCCTGACTGTAAATTGTAAAATATTTTATTATTATTAATGCAACATTAATTTTAACAAAATATATGCAGCTTGAGCATAAGAAATGTTAAAAATCTTACCGACGCCAAACATTTGAATGTAGGCCATATACAATGAGGAAATCCCTATAACTTGAATCAGAGGCAGTGTCTTAGTGTATTGTGTTTGGCCTTTAGCAGCGTGAAGAGGACAGAATAAAATAAAGAGATGATGGAGAAGAAAGACAAAACTCTGATCAAACTCAAACACACACAACATTTTAATTCTTTGTGTGATATGTGACCCTGGACCACAAAACCAGTCATAAGTGTCCATTTTTCGACATTAAGATTTATAAATCACCTGAAAGCTGAATAAATAATATTTCCATTGATGTATAGTTTATGATAGGACAATATTTGGCTTAGATACAACTATTAGAAAATCTGAGGGAGCAAAAAATCTAAATATTGAGAAAATCATCTTTAAAGTTGTCCAAATGAAGTTCTTAGCAATGCATATTACTAATCAAAAATTAAGTTTTAAGATATTTACGTTAGGAAATTTGCTAAATATCTTCATGGAACATGATCTTTATTTAATGTCCTAATGATTTTTGGCATAAAATAAAAATGTATAATTTTGACCCAAATAGTGTATTTTTGGCTATTGCTAGAAATATACCCCAGCGACTTAAGACTGCTTTTGTGCTCCAGAGTCACATTAATGATTGTTTTTCTTTTCTTTCCAGACACGGGACACGATGTGCTGGTGAAGTCGCTGCTGTAGCCAACAACTCGCACTGCATTGTGGGTATAGCCTACAACGCCCGCATAGGAGGTACACCTGAGTCTGTTTACAGCTCGCCTTATTTTCTCAGAAATGTCAGATGCTATTTCAGTTTCAGACCCGGCGCAGCCGGCTCTCAACACACACACACACAGATCAGCAAAACTGACCAATTGCCGCAAGTGACTAAACCCTGATCGAGCAACAGGTTTCAGACACAATCGGAGCAGATAAGACGGGATTATTCCGCATGTGTGCACAGGATTAAAGCGGCGAGATGTCCGCCTCTGCTCGGAGAGTTCATTAATTTAGTGGACAGCGAACCGCCCGACACTCATGCGCTCATAAGCAATTAATCCTATGAAAAGGCCGATCAGTTTTAATCAAAATGTGGATTTCATGATATGCCATCAGCCATCTGGGGCCGTTTTGTTCAGGCACACAGCTGCGCTGAAAGACACGGATATTTCTTTATTGTGCTCGCAGGTGGCAGGACCGACAAATGCATCCTTTGCTCGGACTTGGCGGGGTTTCTGTCCGTCTTGTTCCAGTTGCACCATATGCCAAATGCATAAAGTTTAGCGATGCAACTGCGAGTCCAGGACAGGGCAGCATATGCAAGGCTCTTTATTAGGAGCCAAGTGCGAGTTCCATTCATTTGCTTTCATTCGTTTTACTGGTTGGCATTGGAGCCTGTGGCAGCAGTTTGACGGAAAGTTGTAAAATGTGACTTTTACATCAGAGTTCCTTAGAATTGAATAATTTCATAACCCACACTGTTTGTGGACCCACTTCTACAATATTAAAATCCACAACAGATGAGATATTAAGAGTGTTTGTTAAGCCGGTGCTAAAATATTATACCTTTTTCTAACAAACTCATAATTTTAAGCACTAATTTGAATGAACACTCAAAGAAATGATGTGTTAATAGAGTCAATGTAATGTTTGCATTTGCAGTCTCTTCAGCGCAAACCACAAAAACTTCTGCATAACAGTAAATATATGAATGTCAAACATAACAGTGTTAAACAGGTGTTTCCCTTCACTTAAAACCACTGGATTTCTTATCCAGTTTTTTACACATTAATCGATTACCAAAATAAGCATTAGTTGCAACTTTTGTGTTTATTGTATACAAGTAGAGAAAATAGTTTGGTGACTAGATTAGCAACTTTTTGCGTAATTTATAATCTGCCAGGTAAACATTTTTGAAGTCGGTTTTCCTCAATAAGCTGCATGATCTGATGATTTTAGGGTTAAATACCATTAATAACCACATTCTGAAGTGGACATTTTATTGACTCGTTCCTCATCGAAATGCTGGCTGCACATCTCGTAATATATCTCAATTGCAAAGCCTTGTCAGCTAAATATTCCTCTTAAGAATTGCGGAGTGATGTTTGGTCATTTGTCCAAGCCAGATACAGACAGATCAGCACAATGAAAGACGTGCTTTAGGTCTTTTGGCCCAGCAGTTGATGTTTTTCCCTGCTTAATCACTGAAACGCCGCCAAAGCTAATACGTGTCAGATTCAAGCCAATGACTTCATCGCCTTCTAATGACATTTCTAATCGCCTCGCTTTGGCTGCTATGTAGAACTTCACGTCCTTTAACCATAATTAGAGATGTAGAAATGTTTAGTTCTCCTGCTCTGCGGTTCAGAAAGTGTTTGCTCGGTGCTGTTTGAGAAGTCGAGGAATCAATTGGAGGTGTAATGCAGCTTGTTAGAAGTGAGATGAACGATAGAGAAGTGTTAAGCCTCCTGCGTTTCCTCAGAGGTGTTTCAAGGAAGGAAAACTTGCATATGGTGTTAGAAATAATAACACACGCACAGTCGCACACACATTCTCACACTATAGCACATTGAGCGCATTGGAAAACAAACACATGTTTGTTATTATATTATGGCAGGCTTATTGACTATCTGAAATAAGCTGATTCATTGTGCCTGCTCATTTCAGAAGTCCATCAAAGATCTTGGCTGGTGTCTAAGGTTGTGGGTTTGAACCCGAACTATTTCCATTGTGCCGTTGGGCAAAGCTCATGAACTACACCGTAAACATGTATTTTTCAACGTTGTAAACAACGATCATTGGAGTGTGTTTTCCAAGAAAATACTATTTCAGTCTGTTTCCTTACAAATATTTTGTTTAATTCATTGTGTTACTTTATTACTACAAACCAACCTACCTTCTTAGGTCCTCCACCTCCCAATCTCCACCTTTTCTTCTTGGCTAGTTATCCACCTCACAATTATAAGTTAATGTCTTAGGTACCTTGCCTCCCCTCCACCTTCTTCTTAGGTACCTTGCCCTCCATCTCCACCTTCATCTGGTACCTTGCCTCATTATATCTCCACCTTCTTCTTAGGTAAATCCACCTCCCCCATCTCCACCTTCTTCTTAGATACCTTGCCTCCACCTAATCTCCACCTTCATCTTAGGTACCTTGCCTCCACCTCCCCAATACCTTCTTTTCAAGTTCCTTTCTTTAGAATCTCCACCTTCTTCTAGGTATTTTGCCCTGACCTAAAAATAGTTTCAAAGTAAATACCTTGCCAAATGTAACCTCCCCCATCTGAACCTTCTTCAGAGGCTTAGATGACCTTTCCACCTTAATGACTTGCATAGATACCTTGACTTTTATCTCCACCCATTCTCTCAAGTTGCCTCCACCTCCCCCATCTCCACCTTCTTCAAAGGCTTTTCTTTGAGATAAAGAGCAAGAAGAGGAAATGAAGTTGTGTTCAATCAGAACGAGGAGAAAGATAGATTGTCAAGAGCGTTCTCATCAGTGGACAGCAAGCCAAATAAGTTTAGTGTGCTTTAATGATTACATATGGGCATATGATTCTGTAGAGTCTAATTGCTCCATTGCATGCATAAAAACGGCACTTTTAGCCCAAACACTGTTGGTTCTGTCACTATTACACTATATGTTATGTTTTGAAAACCTGAATAGCATTTAATTCTTTGTAAGAGGTCAGTCTGGGAATTCAGTTCATACAAAAAAAATCGGACTTTCTTGCGATTCTGAGTTTTTCCTCAGAGTATTCTTGGTAATTATTTTGTTATTGTTGTTTCCACCACAAAATAAAAATACAAAGAGAGATGTTTTGACTCTTTATCTCACAATTCAGACTTTCCTTCTAAGAATTGTGAGTTTCTTTCTCAAAATGGCTAGTTATAAACTCACAATTACAAGTTAATGTCTGCTAGTTTTGTGTTTGTATCTCCCAGTTCAGTTTTTTTCTTAGAATTGCAAGAAAATAAGTCTTAATTGATATATAAAGATTCAGAATTGTATATGAAAAGTAAATTGTTGTGTAAAATAAAATCTAAATTGCAAGCAAAAAATAATTTTGAGAAAAAAAGTTGCAATTTCTCTCTTTTATTTTTTATCTCATGGTGGAAACAAGCTGCAATAGTTCATTTTCAAGTTCATTTCTTTAGAATTATTTAGATGCAATAGAATTTTCTGAGTAAAAATAGTTTCAAAGTAAATCCTACAAATGTAATAAGTAAAAGAATTGCTGCAGAGGCTTTGGATGACATTTTCAGCTTAATGACTTGCATAGATACGAGACTTTTTAAAACCCATTCTCTCAAGTTATGAAAAAAAATACAAAGGCTTTCTTTGAGAATAAAGAGCAAGAAGAGGAAATGAAGCTGTAGTTCAATCATGGAACGAGGAGAAAGAGCAGATTGTCAAGGCGTTTGGAAAAATCTCATTGCAGTAGAGGACAATAGACTTTAATTGCAAATTGTGTGCTCGTTAGTGAACATATGGCATATGATTCTGTGTGGGTTTGTGCGTCAGTCTCCGTTTGCTCCATTGCATGCATAAAAAACGGCACTTTTAGACGAGTCACGCCAGATTTAAAGCCCAAACACTGTTGGTTCTTACATTTTTGCACACTATATGTTATGTTTTGAAAACCTGAATAGCATTTATCTTTGTAAGAGGTCAGTCTGGGAATTCAGTTCATATAAAACTATAATATGGCTCATTGACACTTGGATTACAGTGCACAAGTCCTCTAGACTACTTTTATATCACTTTCATGGTGCATTTTGGATCTTGGCACTGTAAAGCACCATCTGTTTACGTTGCATGCGAGCTTGGATCTCATTCCTAGCGTCTCAATTTGAGTTTCACAGAGAAAAGAAAATAATACAGGTTTGGAACGACGTTGGCTTGATTATACAATGACTGTATTTGTTCTGTATTTGGATGAACTTTTTCTCGAAGGTGTCCGGATGCTTGATGGAGACGTGACTGATGTGGTTGAGGCCAAGTCTCTGGGAATAAGGCCAGACTACATTGACATTTACAGTGCCAGCTGGGGTCCCGACGATGACGGAAAGACCGTGGATGGACCGGGGCCTCTGGCCAAACAAGCCTTTGAACTGGGAATTAAAAAGGTTGTTGTCTCAAACTCGCACACACAGCATTTAGCATTGAGTAACTGGCATTGTCAGGTTTGTTCAATTTAGGACTTAATTGAAACCACAACATTTGAAAGGAAGATCTTGTCTAAAGCTGATCTTCACTAGTATGTTATGATGGTTTTGTCAGGATCTAGGCAGTATTAGTCTTATGAGTAAAAGTTTGTATTACTGTAACAGTGAAAATATTATCATATTGTTATTAGTGTAGGATGTTTTAAAATACAATATGACCACGTACTGATGTATATTTTCCAAAATCAAGTGGGTTAAATATTTAGAAAATGGATATTTTAAATCTTAAAATGTTTTAAATAATAGTTGTAAGATTTGAATAATGAATAGCTAATCTTGTCATTTCTTTCTTGCCTTTTTAATTTAATTTAATTATTTTATTGTAATTTTTTGCAAAAGTGGTCTGTCTGCTAGAGGCAGTGTTGTTATTGGATTGTTATTTTCAGTAATTGAAAATGCTTAAAAAATAAATACAATTAAAATTAAAATGTAAAAGAAAAAAAGTTTACGGAAATTTAAATAAATAAAAAATAACTTTAGATATAGATGGAAGTGCTAAAATGGCTAATACTAAAATAAAAAAGCTAAATAGAAATATTAATAAAATCTAAAAACAATAATAATGACAAGCTCATTTCAACAAAATTGCAAAACCAAACACAAAAATAAATTTACCATTAAAACTAAAAGTGGAAATATAAAAATGAAAGGTAGTTCGAAATATTAATGCATAAATATTACTAGTAAATAAATAATGCTAAATTAACACTCGTGCTTCCGTGTGTCTGTGCAGGGCCGGAAGGGTCTCGGCTCCATCTTTGTTTGGGCGTCTGGTAACGGAGGCCGGCAGAGCGATCACTGCTCCTGCGACGGCTACACCAACAGCATCTACACCATCTCCGTCAGCAGCAGCACAGAAAACGGCAACAAGCCCTGGTACCTGGAGGTCTGCGCCTCCACCCTCACCACCACGTACAGCAGCGGAGAGTTCTACGACCGCAAAATAGTTGAGTCACTTACATCTGTTAGACCACCACGAGAAAGCTCATTTGCTCCCGAAAACCACTTACAATGTTAATCAAGGTTTTTTGGAGCGGTACTAATTAATAGAGTATTTCCATATTTCATTAAAGTTAAGACTCTTTTGCTCACCAAGGCTAAAATTACAGTAAAAAAGTACTGAAATATTTTTACGATTCAAAAGAACCATTTTCTATTAGAACTCGTTTAAAATGTAATTTATTCCTTTAATTAAAGCTGAATATTCAGCATCATTACTCCAGTCTTCAGAGTCACATGATCTTCAGAAATCAGTCTAATATGATTATTTACTGCTCAAGAACATTTCTGATTATTATCAATGTTCAAAACATATATATATATATTTTTCAAACTTTGAAATGAACAGCATTCATTTGCAATAGAGTTATTAACTGTCATGTTTGATCCGTTTAAAGCATCCTTGCTGAATAAAAGTATTAATTTATTGACTTAATTCTTCTTAATTATTGACAGACTTAATTACTGAATAGGAAAATAGTTTTCCTATTCAGCCTCTTTCATAAGTTTTGCATATTGTTTGGCCTGTGCGTCTCATGGTAATCAGTAAAACACTGCAACTCAATCCTATTTAGGACATTTTGTTTACTTTTATACAATAATCAGTTTTGCTGCTCTATTGTGATGCTTCTTGCGCCCTGAGGCAAAACCGGTTGAACAGATTGAGCTTTTCAATTTCAAAAGAGCACAATAAAATCTTGTTTTCCGAGATACGACCTCTTTAAGCGTGTATCTCTCCATTTGTCTTCTCCATCTGTCATCTACTCAACCTTTTGTCCTCGTCTTGCTTTCGGCCTCGTAAGCATGTTCTCTGCTTTATTGGGTCATTTACTCTCTTGATGCCACATATTGTGTCCTACAATTCATCTCAATTATTTCTGACACATTCTCCTTTCTTTCCTCCTTCACCTCTTTTTAAAGTATTAAACATCAGCCTGTATTCCTAAAGATTATAAGAAACAATTGAGAGCGCTCCTAATTTAGCTTAAACATTTCTAACGAGGAGTCTTATCTTAAAAGTGATTCAGGACCAATCTGAGAGCAACTCTGAGCGAGGAAAAGACAAACACTTGTATCTTAGTGAGGAGGCGGGGCTTACGCTGCTAGCTATGACACAGTCTTTTGAAGACTGTGATTGGTTGGTTGTCAGAGAAGGAAATAAAAGAGCGCTTTTAAGAGTAGGGTTTATTATAAGCCTTCACTTTGAAATTACAGGAGTAATTTTCCATACTCTCTCTCTCACACACATTATATATGTATATATATTCTTTATTTACCATGCTGTCATACTTAATGTATTTTATAGGAAATGAACAGCGACATAATAAGTGCTGTGACAGACCCAAATCATCACTGCTGCATAGTTGTATTTTAATAAGTTAATGTAGAGATTACGTCCATTTCTGGCGCGATGGCGTTTCAGCGCGTGTCGGAGATGTTAGCATGTCTTTAATAAGATCGGTCACAAACATGATCCCTGCACGATCTAATGTGTCGTGTCTTATTAACTCACTGTCATGCATTGTGTGCAACACATTTCTTCTCTCTCTTCATGTTTCGTCCATTTTCTCCACCGCTAAAGAAACTCTTAAAAGTCCTCGTCCGTACTCCTAACAGTTTTGGTCCTTAAGACCTCTTTTAAGGGGTGAGATGCTTTCTGAATGACTTTTTCTTTACTAGGATCTTTTCTTTAATTTTAAGAGGAATTTTGTTACTAGGAGCGACTCTTAGCACTAAGAGTTTTCATAAATACGGGCCCCGACCATTTGTCCAAATAGATGTGCTTTAAGATTCATAAGCATTCAAATGTGTTTTATTTTTTGCCTTATTGGTGTAAAAAAGGTTGAGAAATCCCAACACTGACACAGAGATCTATCATCTTTTGACCAGAAATGTTGTATATGCATGTTACTAGCAATCTGCCAAACTCAGTCATCTTCTATAGATCTTCTGTCCCAGATCCTGATGCTCATCCTGCTAATACAGCTGAGCTCTTGTTGTTCGCCTCTTTCCACAAATATCTTTTGATGAAACTGAGACGGTTGGAAAAAAGACTGGGGCTAAATGTTTGGTCTGGCACCATACGCAGGGAAAACCGCAGGGTGCCGCAGGATAAAGATGTGTGTGAATTTGCGTTCTCTTCCAGCGGCGCAGATTATGACATTATCCTTAAGAATGACTACTGTGGGTTTTTGCTTTTCTTTTGGTGCTGGGTTTGTAGTCGAGCTCATTTACACATGCATGACAGGATTCTTCTTCTTTTCTCTCATACATTAGAAACGATTTAGTAAAATAAATGATTTTATATAAGGTTTAAAGCTTGAATGCTGTGGTTTTATTTGTGGAGCTGCTAAAGCAAGCATCACTATTTCTATTACTCATGCTAAAAGTTTACTTTAGAAAAACGTGAGTGTGGAAATCATCCCAAACTGCCTTGAGTGATATTTTAAATCATGCTGCAGGCTGTATGTTGTGTAATTCTTAAGTTCACAAATATGATAAGAATGTAGTTTTGCCATGACTTATTTAGTTTGTGCATGCAACATTTTTAACATACTATAAAACAACTGCTATTTGATCCAAATGATTTGATCTATTCCAGTATCCAGCAATACTCACATCTTACAATTCAGTCAAAATACGATAGTTTAACTTTAGTTTTCTTGTTAAATAAGCCGTTATATATATTGGGTATCAAATGTGCCATATATATATGTATATATGTTGTCTTTAAAATGTCTTAAACTCCATTTTAATTTTTTATTTGCAGTCTTAAAAACTCTTGACATTTCCTTAAGCATGCAGATAAAGTGGTTAACGAGAAGTCTGTTAATACTTTCCTCAAATGTCTGTAGAAAATGTAAAAGTAGTGTTGTCTTGTATATTTCCTAACTGCTGTTTATAAACACAAACATAAAGCCCCGACACGCACACATATCGCACAAGAGCATGTGTCTCCAATCTCAGCATCTTCTTCAGGACCCCGTCGGTGGCACTGACCCCATTCATGTTTGTCCTTTTGAGAAACGCCAGTGTAATCAAGCTCATGTTTGATGGAAGACACACTCGAGCGCTCGCTCGCTCTGCCTGCGGGCTACCAGAACAGCTCTGTGGGTGACCCGCTGGTTCCCAGAAAACCAGAACGACGAAATATTTACAGAGCACTTTGCAGAAAACCGCTCGTCCAGTCACGGAAGCACATTCTTTCAGAGAATAGCTGGAAGCTTTAAACCCAAAAATTAACATTTACTGAACACTTACTCACACTCAGAACATGTAGATGTGGATGAGTTTATTTCTTCATCAGGACAGATTTGGAGAAGTGTAGCATTACATTACTTGCTCAGAAATAGATGCTCTGCAGTGAATGGGTGCCGTCAGAATGAGAGTCCAAACAGCTGATAAAAACATCACAATCATCACACTCCAGTCCATCAGTTAATGCCTTATGAAGTGAAAAGCTGCGTGTTTGTAAGAAACAAATCCATCAATAAGATGTTTTAAACTTAAATCTATTGTTTCTAGCTAAAATATGAGTCCTTTATCCATAATATAGCTTTTTCCAGTGAGAAAGTTGTCTCGTCTGAATCAGGAGAGAAATATACACAAATCAAGCACTGTTTACAAGCAAAAACAGTTCAAAACAAATGTGTGGGTGAATTTTCATGTGAAAGGACAACAGGAGATGGATTTGTTTTCACTGGAGGAAGAGTGCTATTATGAATTATGGACTCATAATTTGGCCAGAAGCGGCGGTTTGAAGATAAAAAAAACATCTTAATGATGTATTTCTTACAGACATGCAGCTTTTCACTTCACAAGACATTAACTGATGGACTGGACTGGTGTGGGTTATTGAGATGTTTTTATCAGCTGCTTGGACTCTCATTCTGACGGCACCCATTCACTGCAGAGCATCCATTGCTGAGACAGTGATGTCATGCTAAATTTCTCCAAATCACGAAATATGCGTTCCTGTGTGGCTCAGTGGTAGAGCATTGCGTCAGCAGCGCAAAAGGTTGTGGGTTCGATTCCCAGGGAACACGCATACTAATGAAAATGTATAACCTTAATGCAATTGTAAGTCGCTTTGGATAAAAGCGTCTGATAAATGTAAATGTAAATCTGTTCTGATATAGAAGCAAACTCATCTATATCTTGGATGACCTGAGGGTGAGTACATTTTCAACAAATTTAAATTTTATTAAGGAGGACTTGACCTGTTGCTTAAAGAGAAGTCAGTCAAATCTAGAAGACCTGCTGTACCTGTTAATAAGAGCTAAGGACAAAATGTGAAAATTCATGTCCAATTTGCTGCATCTAAACTGAAGCTGTTAACTCTTTGATGTTCTGTGTTTCTGTGTTTCTGGTACCAGGTGACGACAGACCTGCGGCAGAGATGTACTGATGGACACACAGGCACCTCTGTATCTGCACCGATGGTGGCAGGTGTCATCGCTCTCGCTCTGGAGGCAAAGTCAGTTTTCTGCTCCTCTTCATCACTTTATAAATTTTTGACATTATTTTTTCATAAAACAGATGCAGAAAGCTGCACTGCTTCTTTATATTCAATTTTTATATTTATTGTTTAATTTATTTTGGCTTAAAGAGGCGCTTTTGTCATCATTTGATCACCCTCATGTTGTTCCAAACCTGTTTAAAAAGATATTTTGAAAAAAAAATTGATTTCTTTGCACATGCAATAGTGTCCAATTTTGTTACCTTTATTTCTGTAGTGCTTTATACAGTGCATACTGTTTAAAAGCAGCTTCAAAGTAATAAACAGAGAAATAATAGAATCATTGATGCAAACTTCTTCAAATATGAGACAAATTCTAATTCTGCTGTAAAGCAGCTCTAAAAAGAGAATAGTGTCAGTATTAGTAGAGCATGGCGCTAGCAACGCCAAGATCATGGGTTCGAGTCCCAGGGAAAGCAAGAGCTGATCGAATGTAAAAACTGTAACTTGAATGCAATGTAAGTCGCTTTGGATAAAAGCATCTGCTAAATGTAAATATTCAATTGGATTCCTCTGTCTGGCTTCTCTGCTTGTAAAGGCTTTCAGGACTGTAATTGAATTTAACATTATCATGTGTGCGTATATTGTGGTTTCATCTCTCAAAACTATATTTACATTTGAGGCATGGTGTGTGCATTTGATATCGTTGAACAAAACTTGAGCCACAGACTTTCAAAACCATTAATCAATATAAAAAGTATTACACAGGCAGGAGTGCTGCCGTTGAACTTACTGACGTGATCTTTCCATGTATTTATCTGTGCATGAGATTAATGAGACGGATGACAGCAGAAGAGGAAAAAGCGACGTGTAGCATAGAGAACTGCTGGGATAAAGTTACCTGCTAGGATGCAGTTGTTACACTAAAATGAATGAGTGTCCCAAAAGCCCATACAAACAGAGCCTCTCAGATGGGAAGCAAAAATGGGACTCAGTCCAAAACAACATATTTGAAATACGAAACAGATAAAAGAAAATGAAATAGCTGTTGTTGAACAGAGGGCAGTACTTTTCAATAGAGCAATAAAACTCTAAAGCCTCATAAAAAGTCTTTGTCATTTCATCTGTCAGTCCTCTGATAACCTGGAGGGATGTCCAGCATCTTCTCGTGAAGACGTCCAGACAGGCTCACCTGAAAGCCATTGACTGGAAAACCAATGCAGCCGGACACAAAGGTGAACACAACATAAATTACTTTTCTGCATTATTTTTACACTGTTTAAATTTAGTTGTGTGGTGTATTATAATTTCTTCTTCTTTTTTTCACTCATAATGTGATAGTGTCATATGATAAGTTTGATTTTATATTGTACATTTCTTACACATATGTCCAAACACATGGTGATATCATGGAACTCTTTAGTACTTTGTTATTTTTAGTGGAATAGAAGTTATGTTCCCATTCAGTCGGTCACGTTCAACGTACATCGGACTGACTGACGAATAGGAATCTCGCTAGAGGCCAATCTGCTTCGAGTGTAACTAAACGAGCCAATGCTCATTGGCATGCAATCATATGCAGCAGCTGCTCACCTCGCAGAGCGGGTATATAATGAGCAGCAGGTGCGTTGCATCTTCAGCTTTTCGCTTCTTTCGGAGCCCTAACTGTGCCCTAACTCCACCTGGTGGGGGGAGACATCTCTTCCTTCCAGGGCCTGTGAGCACTCGTCGGATCTTACCGGCAAGGCTTACCAGGCCTGTGGGGAACCACCTCTTCTATCGCCAGGGGACATCAGCACGCAGTTCGAGAAAGCCCCTCCTGTCCAACCGTGGAACCAGGTAAGTGTTGCACAGCACACTCAGACCCCGCTACGGGCCGCCTCACAAAGAGAGCCCCCCGAGCCGCATCCCTGCGTTTCCACCTCGATGCCCCACTGCGGGTTCGCCTACGGTCCCCTTGGTCCCGCTTGTGCGGTCTCTGCGAGCCTGGTTAGCGCTCCCCAGTCCGCCTCACTGGCTCATTCGGACCATCAGGCTCGGCTATGCGATTGTTTGCCCAGTGTCCCCCCGAAGTTCAGAGATGTCCACTTCACTTCAGTGAAAGCTGTTGATGCCCGTGTCTTGCGTGCGGAGATCGTAGTCCTACTGGCGAAGGTCGCGATAGAGCCGTTCACTCCAGCTGATATGAGGTTAGGGTTTTACAGCCCTTACTTCATTGTACCCAAGAAAAGCGGTTGGTAACGACCGATCTTGGACCTGCGAGTTTTGAATCAGAGCCTTCACAAGCTACCGTTCAAAATGCTCACACAGAAACGCATTTTCGCGTGCATCCGTCCCCGAGATTGGTTTGCAGCGATCGACCTGAAGGACGCGTACTTTTATGTCTTGATTCTTCTTCGACACAGACCGTTTCTGCGCTTTGCGTTTGAGGGTCGAGCATATCAGTACAAGGTCCTGTCATTTGGGCTGGCCCTATCTCCCCGCATCTTCACGAAAGTCGTGGTGGGAGCCCTTGTTCCATGAGAGAACAGGGCATTCACATCCTTAACTCTCTCGACGACTGGCTCATTCTTGCTCAGTCTCGGGAGCAGTTATGTGAACACATGGATTCAGTGCTCAGTCACCTCAGCCAGTTGGGCCTTCAGGTCAACTGGGAAAAGAGCAAACTCGCCCCAGTGCAGAGGATCTCTTTTCTCGGTGTGGAGTTGGATTCGGTTGAACAGTCAGCACGCCTCACAGAGGAACGTGCTCAGTCGGTGTTGAACTGCCTGAATACATTCAGGGGCAGGACAGCGGTCCCACTGAACATTTTTCAGAGGCTCCTGGGGCATATGGCAGCCGCAGCGACAGTAACCCCGTTTGGTTTGCTTCATATGAGACCGCTTCAGCACTGGCTTCACAGCCGAGTCCCAAAATGGGCGTGGCAACGCTGCACGTACCGAGTGGCAATCACTCCGGAATGCTGCCAAGCCATTAGCCCGTGGTCAGACCCCTAGTTTCTTCGGGCAGGAGTGTATCTAGAGCAGGTGTCCCGGCATGCTGTGTTCTTCACGGATGCCTCTGCCACCGGCTGGGGTGCAACGTACAACGGGCATGCAGTGTCAGGGGTGTGGACGGGCCCCCAACTGCATTGACACATCAACTGCCTCGTGTTGCTAGCAGTACGCCTTGCCCTGAGCCACCTGAAAGAGCCGTTACGGGGTAAGCATGTGCTGGTCCGTACGGACCACACTGCGACTGTTGCGTACATCAACCGTCAAGGTGGTCTGCGCTCCCGTCGCATGTCACAACTCGCCCCCCATCTCCTCCTTTGGAGTCAGAAGCATCTCAGGTCGCTTCACGCCATTCATGTCCCGGGGTGCTCACCGTGGGGCCGACAAGCTCTCATGAGCTGCCCTACTGGGAGAGTGGCGACTCCACCCCCAGGTGGTCCAGCTGATTTGGGGAGAGTTCGGCAAAGCTCAGGTAGACCTGTTTGCCTCGCCAGAAACCTCTTACTGCCAGTTGTTCTACTTCCTGTCCGGGGGAACACTCGGTATAGATGCACTGGCGCACAGCTGGCCCCGGGGCCTTCGCAAATATGCGTTTCCCCCAGTGAGCCTACTTGCACAGATTTTGTGCAAAGTCAGGTAGGACAAGGAGCAAGTCCAGCTAGTTGCGCCATATTGGCCCAACCGGACCTGGTTCCCAGAACTTACGCTCCTCATGACAGCTCCTCCCTTGTGAATCCCTCTGAGGAAGGACCTTCTTTCTCAGAGACGGGGCACCCTTTGGCACCCGCGTCCAGACCTCTGGAAACTCTATGTCTGGTCCCTGGACGGGATGCAGAGGTTCTAGGTGACTTACCCCTGAGGTACTTAACACCATCGCTTTGGCATGTGCACCGTCTACGAGACTTGCTCATGCCTTAAAGTGGAACCTGTCGAGTGGTGTTCTTCTCATGAGAAGACAACCGAAGATGTTCGATCTGTGTCGTGCTTTCCTTCTTGCAGCTAGGGTTGGAGCGTAGGCTGTCTTCATCCACCCTCAAAGTTCATGCTGCCGCTATTGCCGCATACCACAACCACATCGATGGTAAGTCTGTTGGTAAGCACAACCTGGTCGTTAGGTTCCTTAGGGGGGCGAGATGGTTAAATCCTCCTCGACCCCCCCCCTCCATACCCTCTTGGGACCTTGCTCTGGTGCTTTGAGCACTCCAGATTGCTCCCTTTGAGCCTTTGCAGTCAGCAGACTTAAAGATTCTGTCCACAAAGACTTTGCTGCTGGTTGCATTGACCTCCATCCAGAGGGTAGGGGACCTACTGGCATTTTGGTCTATGAATCGTGCTTAGAGTTCGGGCTGGGTGACGGCCACGTGGTACTGAGACCCCAGCCTGGCTATGTGCCCAAGATTCCTTCCACTCCCTTCAGGGACCAGGCTTCAGGGACCAGGTAGTGAGCCTGCAAGCGCTGCCCCTGGAGGAGGCAGACCCAGCCCTGGCTTTGCTCTGTCTAGTTCGTGCCTTGCAACTATGCATAGAAATCTAAAAATGCTAAAAATCATCAAGGACTCAACTCACCCCGGTAACCATCATTTCTGTTTACTGCCATCTGGCAAGCGCTTCAGGAGCATGATGGCAAAGACTGAAAGACTGCGGAGGAGTTTCTTCCCTCAGGCCATCAGGCTCCTAAACTCAGTCTCATAACATCATTACATCCACAGGACTTAATTTAATAAACTGTAAACACACCCATTATTCTCCATCATCCACACTGCTGCTATGTGTACATTCCCGGTACAACCTATTTGCACATTCTCTTGCACATCCGTGTTTTTTATTAATATTTATTATCCACAGTATACTGTATTGCACATTTTATCTCATTGCACATCCTACACTTTTTATTTTATTATTTGTTCCCTTTTTCATTCTCACCTATATTTATATATATATTCTCTTGTGTTATGTTTCATTGTTTTATTGCTTATGTTATTGCTTTTATTTTCTATTTTATTATTATTATTATATATTTTTTTGCACTTTCCATTGAGCGGACCTGTCCCGACCTACATTTCACTACTGATTATACCCTGTATGATTGTGTATGTGACAAATAATAAAGAACCTTTAACCTTGAACCCTTGAAAGATCGCCTTGGTTTACCCAAGCACAAGGCGTGCCCTGCCCGCTCAGGTTGCATGCCCACTCTACGAGAGGCGTGACATCCTCCTGGGCGCTGGCTCATGGTGCCTCGCTGACAGATATTTGTAGAGCTACGGGGCTGGGTGACACCTAACATGTTCGCTAGATTCTATAGCATTCGTGTCAAGCTGGTCTCCTCCAGTGTTCTCACCTCAGGTCAGAGGCACGGAGAGGTCCCGGCTTAGTGTCTGCTTGCTGCGCTTACATGCGCTTATTGCTCCAGAGAGTCCCTACAAGGCAGACCCTGTTGAGTCCTTCGATCGCTCTTCGGCAGCCAGACGTGGCGGAGTGTCTGGCGCCAGGCCTTTACTCCGTTGTATCCTTGAGAACAGGATTTAGGCTGGGTTCCATATGTGTGACCCTACGGGGATCCCATATGTGTTATTCCACGGTTTGCTCCTAAACGAAGCCTGTGTCTTTCTTGCTACAGAGCGCAGGAAGGGGTCAGCTCCTGTGGCGCTTTGGTAGGGATTCCTATTCGTCGGTCAGTCCTATGGCTGTGCAATTAATCGCATGCGATTCTCATGCACATCTCGTCAGTAAAGCCGGTTCCATGATTGGCACTAAATCGCCATCACCTGTTTTCAGATGGAGCGGCAGTTAATACACAGAGCCGTAGTTCACTGACAAGCTTGGTAATATCGCGTTCATAATCGAATGCGATTCATCTGCCGCATCTGCTGCTCATTATATACCCGCTCTGTGAGGTTATGCATATGATTGCATGCCAATGTGCATTGGCTCGTTTTAGTTACACTCGAAGCAGATTGGCCTCTCTAGCGAGATTACTATTCATCAGTCAGTCCGACGTACGTCTCCGTTCCTTCCTTCAGGGAACGAGGGTTACCTATGTAACCAAGACATGTTTTGGAATGAATGAGAGTGGAATGACATTTTTTTTATTAAGTATTTTTGTCTTGTTTTACAATATAAATTTAAAAATGTCCATAAACCAACATTAATTTAAGATATATTTATTTATTTATTATTTATTTTGTTAGATTTTTGTAAGATAATAAGACTTGAAGAGATAGTTCACCCAAAATTTGAAATTCGGTCATCATCTACTCACCCTAAAGTTGTTCCAGACCTGAATACGTTTCTTTCTTCTGTTGATCACAAGAAATAAATAAATAAACATGAAAAAGCACAAAATGTTTAAAATAATGTTGGTAACTAAACAGATATTGACTTCTGTAGTATGGAAAAATGTGCTATTGAAGTCTGGCTCAACGGAAGAAAGAAACTTACTTGTGTAACAACTTGAGTAACAACTTGTGGTTGAGTAAATGATGACATGGTTGTCATTTTTGCGTGAACCTTTTAATTTCAGAGAATATCTTTAATATTATATTTCTTAGTTGGCAAATTGTTTAAGGAAAATTATGTTACAAATATTGAAAAAACTGCCAGTAGCTTAAGAAAAATAAACTTAAGACATATTCTATGAAAACTAGTCCTACATTTTCAGAAATCTGATTAAGTGTATTTGTCAAATAATTGTACTTTATTGATAATTTTCATATTTGGTGTCTTTAAAATGAATTTGTTGCTACATACCAGCAATATCTGCCCGGCACTCTAGATATTAACATCAACATTAAAACCCCATATTGGTGACACTAATGAATACAATTTCTGCATGAATGACGTCTGGATAAGTTCAGATTGTCTTGTTTATATATCTGTGTACAGATTACAGATAATTTACAATTTCTGTGTGACTTCTGGATAAGTGTCAGATGTGTCTTGTGTGTGTATTCTGCTGTCTGTGACATCCGTGTGTGTGTTAATATTTGGTGTGTCTGGTGTGGTGTGTGTGTGTGTGTGTGTGTATGCGTGCGTGCATGCGCGCTTGTGTGCCTGTGTGTCTCTGTGCATGTGCGTGTGTGTGGTTGTAGTCAGTCATCTGTACGGCTTTGGTTTGGTGGATGCCGAGGCGATGGTGGTGGAAGCCAAGAAGTGGAGAAACGTTCCTCCTCAGCACACCTGCAGCAAGACCTCTGACCGCCGAACCCGGTGAGGAGATACTCACTGCAGCTCTCACACGGACAAATAAAACTCACTTCGACTCAAATACTTTGAGAAAAATTGATACTTATACTAATCAAAGATGCATTAAATTAATCAAAAGTGACATTAATGTTCCAAAAAAAATAAAATGATTTGTATCTTGTTTTCTAGTACAAATGTTGATATACCCACAAACCAACAATTAATTTAATTATTTTATCAATAGTTTATTTATAAAGCACATTTTTAACATTGATACTGAAGACTGGAGTAATGAGACTGAAAATTCAGCCTTGCATCACAGGAATAAATTACATTTTAAAACATATTCAAATAGAAAACATTTCTATAATATATCAAATTTTCTAGTTTTTACTGTATTTCTGATCAAATAAATGCAGTCTTGGTGAGCAGAAGATTATCTATCTGTCTGTTTATTCATCTGAATATTTCAGTGATTTACATATTTTACAAATGAAAGGTGCTTCTTCTTCTCATTTGATTATTTTCTCCTTCGATTTGTGCAAACTTAAATGTGGTTATGCATAACGGGGTCTTAAAAAGGTCTTAAAATGCATTTTTTGCTCTCTACACATTTACATTTAGAGAATACTTATAGTGACATATTAGGTTTCCTTTAATTTGGTCCTTAAATTTTCTTTACTTGGTATTAAAATAAGTCTTAAACTGATCTTCGTAAAACCTGCAGAAACCAAAATGAATGATCAAAATGCTATAAAAGCTGCATTAAAAACAGACTCAATGTTGTAAAACCGTATATATACTAATATCATACGACCCATCACAGTTACTGTCTCATCTCATTTTTTTAAAGCACCTTTAATAATGTGGAAAACATCCCCAATCTACTGATCTGTTTCCAGACCCCTCCTCAAACATGACCCAATTGAATCTGGACATCTCTGCAACAAATCCAGCTTTTTCATTTCCAGTGCTTTCTGATTCTGATGGGAATAATTCGAGGCATTTATTTCCATCAGTAGGGCAGTGTTGGGAACTGGAGCGTGTCTAAGTGTTATTAGCTGGTAACGTGAATCATCATCGGGCCTCAGAGAGGGACGGTGTGTCGCGCTGCTCTGAAGAGCGATGTACAATCAGGAGACACGTCGAGACGGTCCACTTGAGCGCATGAATCACTTACGCATTCAGTGCAACGCTTCAGTTCTCAATTCAAGTCCCCGCGATGTAAGAGCTCTGAATTACTGAGATACTGTGGCAAGCGGCTGGATTTATGACAAAGTGTCCAGATTTCCAGGAATATCTCAGTTAGTCTGTGCCGTGGTGCTGTTGTGTATTGAGCAGTCGCCTCCTGCATATAAACCAGATATAGGAGATGATTTCTGCTGAACTTTACTCATTTTTGTTTGGTCAAACTTGTCTTTGATCCAGTGCTATTTCTATGTCAGTTTAGGGAATTAACTAAAAGTAGTGACATTTTTATACAGTATTATTTATACTTCTATTCATTCATATTTTGAATTAACATTTATTGTTATATTTTAATTTGTTTTAATTTGAGCATTTTTATGTAATTTTGTAATTATTATTATAATTTTTTATCTATATAGCTCTAATTTAGTTTTTTTTTTTTCTTATTAATTAAACTTATTTTGTATCAGTTATATGCCAGGGTAATATTTCTATTTTTATTTTTTAAGTTCAAGTTTTCATCTAATGTTTATATTTTAATTTAATTTTAGCTTTAATTCAAGTAATGGAAATGTTTTTAAAAGTGTACTTCAGTTAACAAGAACAATAAAACATGTATTTTTCCACCACAACCTGATAAATGTAGTTTACATTTTTTATGCTTTTTTTCATTTTTATTATTATTATATATTTTTTATCTTTATAGAATTTCATTTTTTATTTTAGTTTTAGTAATTTTAGTACTTAATTTATTTCAGTTAGAGGCCAAGGTGATATTTCAGTTTTTTTTTTTTTTTAAGTATTTTAAGTTTGCTTTTCATCTAATATTTATATTTTAGCTTCATTTAAGCTAATGAAAATGTGTTTTAATACTTATAGCGAACAATAACAACTTTTATCACTGTAGTTATTGTTTTTTATTTCTAATATTTCTCATGAACTTTCTTATTTCTTTATATTTATTTCCGTTTAGTTTGAGTAATTTCAATCCGTCAGTTGTCCCGCAGTGCACTTTGAGCGGTAGTTTTCTGTTGAACTGTTTTGGTCTCTGTGTATTCACGCACACACAGCCGTGTGACACTGACACAGCAGCAGCAGCGAGCGGAATGTGTCGCTCACACGGATCCCGGAATGTTCGGCTCTGTTTGCTGCAGCATTGTTCCGAAACGGAGTTTGAATGCGCGACTGTTCTGTGTGGCCTAATTTGAACTGTGATATCTCTCGCTGGCACGATGTGTATTGAAAGGGATGTTCATATCTGGCCTCAGAGGATGTGCTGTCACTGCTTTGAAAGGCTGGTGATCTGTTGAAGGGCATGATGAAATATTGTGACCTGAAAGCTTTATGCTGTTTTGTTTTAGAGAAAATACAAGCTGCGTTTTCTTTTCTGGATTACTGCATTACGTATTTCCTTTAATAATGGATGTAATTAATAAAATGGTTATCAGGAGCATTTCATCCCTAACAGCAGCAAGTACAAACTTGATTATTTGTGAAATCTAATTTAAATAATATGGGGGTGGAACACATTTGCATCCAAATGGTAATTAATTTGCACGGAGCTTGACCCACAGTGCTGCTATTAACTGCTTGATTATATTTCGTGAAAGAGTTTGTGTGAGATGCTTAAAAAATCTCTCCTGCTCACCAAGGTTGTGTTTATTTGATTAGAAATACAGTAAAAACAGTTATATTTAAAATAACAGTTTTCTATTTGAATATATTGTAAAATGCAAGTCACTGCTGTGATCAGAGCTGATTTTTCAGCATCATTTCTCCAGCGTCTCATGATCTTTATGATCCTAATATGCAGATGTGCTGCTCAAGAAATATTTCTCATTATTATCAATGTTGAAAAATGTTGTGCTTATTATATTTTTCAGAAGAAAGAACAGCTTTTATTGATAAAATATTGTAACAAATGTCTTTACTGTCATTTTTATCAATTTAATGCTAGAATAATAAGAATAGTTGAAGAATTAATTTGCAAAAACTGATAACTGTAAGTTTTCAAAAATCATGTTTTTTCATCGTGCATTACAGTTAATCTCAATTAAACTGCAGTTGGGTTATTTTAATTGGGTAAAGAATTACTAAAATGCAGCTAACTAAAACAATAATGTATAATAAAAACATAACATAATAAAAAACTTGAATGTGTAAAAAAAAACGTTATCTATTTTTGCAAATAAACTCTTCATTTATTTATATAATTTCATTTTTTACCCCAATTTTAAATATATAAAATAAATAAAATGTAATGCATTTTAATTAAATATAGTTGGATAAAATGCAACATTTACTTTTGACTATATAAATGCATCTTTCATTCAAAACACAGTCTATACTTTAAACCAAAACACTGCAAAGCAGCACAATAAGAAAACACTGCAATAATAATCAGAACACACTGGATGCTGAATATACTGTTGTGTAGATCTGCATTTCACTGAGTGCTTAATCAGTGCATTAATCTTGTGTATTAACACATTCAAACCAGGGCATTATCAGATGCATAACCACATGCATGTGTCCATGACGTCATCTGTCCTCTATCAAGGACGCCACATGGCTTGATTTCTCTCCAAGTTCACATAATTAGCAATGTGCGTTGAAAGAAATCGATCATCAAAACGAAGCGGCAGCTATTGATCGTCTCTGGGCCTCGTGTTTGAGCAGGACTGATGGGATTAAAGACCTCTCAATGAACTCTTTAGACACATGCCCAACATTTTGACATTTGCCCAGAATTGCCCCGGGTGGGACAGGTAGTTGTTTTTAAGTGTTTAAAGTTCTGGCTGATAGCAGAAAGGTTGGGATTGAATCTGGCAGGAGGCGATGCATCGCTGTGTATATAATATACATCTTATTTTACTCATCCCAATGCTTGAGGGAGTTATGAACAACGTGAACTTAAAATTTGTGTCTAAGTTCCACGAAATTGTCAATATTATTGATTGTCAATTTAACCCTAAGTGTTGAACATTGGTGCTTGACATTATACTGGTTTTGTACAATTTGAGAATAAAAAAATGCATATGCTGAGATTGTACTCATTATTAGATCATCCACGATGTAGATTAATATGTTTTTTCATGGGAAGTGAATGGGTGCCGTCAGAACGGCAATAATCCACAGCACTCCAGTCCATCAATTAATGATTTGTGAAGTTAAAATCTGCATGTTTGTATGAAACAAATCCATAATCAAGGCTTTTCAACTTTTAAACTGTCTTTTATGGCCAATATAAGTCTATAATCCATAATACTGTTTCCTCACACATCAAAATCCACCCACATATTTGTTTAAAACAGTTTTTGACTATTTTGGATTTTAAATGAAGCTTGATCTGAGCTTATTTCTCTCCTGATTCAGACAAAATCATTTTTCCACTGGATGAAGTGTTATTATGGATTATAGATTATAGATTTTTTGGGCCAAAATCAGCAGTTTAAAGTTAAAAACATCTTATTGATGGACTTGTTTCATGCAAACACAGCTTCTGGCTTCACAGTATGTTAACTGATGGACTGGAGTGGTGTGGATTATTGTGATGTTTTTACCATCAGTTTGGGCTCTCATTCTGGCGGCACCCATTCACTGCAGAGCATCCATTGCTGAGCAAGTAATGTAATGCTACATTTCTCCAAATCTGTTCTGATGAAGAAACAAAATCTACATCTTGAATGTCCTGAGGATGAGTAAACTTCCAGCCCGTTTTCATTTTTGGGTGAACTATTTATTCAAGTTAACTGTTCTTTCAAGAGGTCTTACTTTTATGAAAAAATATTGATTTAAAGCATCGCAGCAGGTCCTATTTCTTTAAAAAACTCCACTTTCTCCTGCATTCACCTCGTCACACATCTTTCCTTTCTGTTGCAGAAAACACTTCACATTCAGATGGAGTACACCTTTAAAAACAGGCTGGATGATTGTTTAACTGGAACAAATCATTGTAAATAGTCTCTGTTTGAATAGTATGGGCTTGGAAATATTTGTGTTAGACCAGATGACCGTGATAAAAAACCAGGACAGGTCAAAGATGATTTTCATTGCGTTATTAATGCAGGATTTGAAATCTAACGCAGATTTCTAAAAGTGAGCATGCTGTCGAAAGGTTAAGATAGTTGAAATGAATCTGTCAGATGGTCAATAAAACGTAAGCATGCATTTCATGAACACAAATGTCTTCATGTGCGTGATTTACTCAGATGCACGGCAGATGTTTTCTTACATCTCCAGATTCAGAGGAAGCGTCTGATGTAGTTCTGTGAACAGATTCATTTGTTGAGGGTTTTGTTAAATGTGAGCCAAAATCATCACAATTAAAAGAACCAAAGACTTAAACTACTTCAGTCTGTGTGCATGGAATTTATTTAATACACGAGTTTCACAATTTGAGTTGAATTACTGAAATAAATTAACTTTTCCACAACATTATAATTTATTGAGATGCACCTGTCAGCTTTCAGATGATGTCTAAATCTCAATTTTGAAAAATTGACACTTATGACTGATTTTGTGGTCCAGGGTCACATATAACATTTT
>CM050413.1:37249430-37276930 GCA_027564155.1 Gymnocypris eckloni scoliostomus | reverse complement strand
GATGGATGGATGGAGGTTATTTTGTATTCTAATAATTAAATAGTTCAGTCATGAAACTCTAGATGGTGCAGGCTAACGGGTTGTTAACTTAACTTGTGATATTCAAAGAGTTAAATGATTTGGCACAAGCTGATTGGTTCATGCTGAACATGCAGCCAATGAGCTTAATGCCTTGCATTTATATGGATTCACTTGAGATTCCTGCAGCGCTTTCAAAGTTTCTCTGAAGCCCTCCATCTTCCCCAGCTCCACCTGTACAGATCTGCTACGGGTTATCTCATATGCTATTTGTACAGCAGCAGTGTGTCTTTAATAGTAGTTCATATGCATTGGCAGTAGCATGTTCCTGTACTTGCTTGTGTAACGGATGTATGCCAGTAAGGGCTGTGTGTAAACCTCACTCCCTGACCTCAAAAGAGGCGCTCTAGCGACTGACGCTAGAGGCTGTAGCCTTTGGCGTTCCTTGTTAGAGCGCCCGCCTCCGCGCCGAGTCCCGGGTTCGCGACCGCTCGGTGAGCTGGTGCGGACCCGTGTCGGGGGTTACATTGGTGCCGTGACCCGGATGGGAGTGAGGGGGGTGAGTGTAACGGATGTATGCCAGTAAGGGCTATGTGTAAACCTCACTCCCTGACCTCAAAGAGGCGCCTAGCGACTGACGCTAGAGGCTGTAGCCTTTGGCGTTCCTTGTTAGAGCGCCCGCCTCCCGCGCCGGAGTCCCGGGTTCGAGACCCGCTCGGTGAGCTGGTGCGGACCCGTGTCGGGGGGGTTACACTTGCAGCAGCAGCAATAATCTACACATACAGCAATCACCAACAGCAGCAGTGTAGCAGATCTATTCCACCAAGACCAAAGGCATTAACATTGTCATATCCATCACCATGCTAAACATTTCTGAGAGTCGTCAGCTTATATAAAACCAAAATATTAGATTCCAGTTCAATTTTACAGCTAACAAATATAAAGTTACAAAATTATTAAAGACAAGTGAACAGTCAGTGATAAAAAATAAATAATAAACCAAGCAATGAACAAATAAACACAATAAAACAAAGATATACATTTAACAAGTTTTTATTGTTCGGGTACAGAAACTGTATAATCAAATGTGCCTTGCCTTGACTTTTTGCATAAGGCAGCAAAATAAAAATAAAGAGAAAATTACGTTTATTTGTTGGTTTATTAGGATTTTACAGATGTGGCTTTTCAGACATTTAAATGGCAAAAATGTCACTAAAATCAAATACATATAATTTTATAAAGTATTTTAGCATAAGGCTGCAACATAAAATCTGAAAAATAGAAGTGCTGAATTACTTTGAATACACAGTATTTTAATGAATTAACTTATAAAACATATTGCATAGTGTTGGTCATAGTTTGGAGGATGTCACAACTCAACTATTGAAGGAAATGTGTCTCTTCAAACATTAAATGCCAAAAATGTTTGGGAAAACCAAAATGCCACAGCCATCTTTTCTGTCGGTAACAATGTCCGTCACTCTCGTTTGTCTACGCGAACGTCCCTCCATTCTCACTTCTCCACAGAAAGCGTATTGTTTTGACGTTCCTCGTCTTATTTACCGCATGGAGACGGAAGAGCTGTCAAAATCCACCCCTGCACAAACATCTCCCACCGCATCTGCTTTTCTGATAACAGACATGACAGCCTAATGGGGCTTCCCGCGATCGGAGAGTATTTACTAACGGCCACCGGTCGCCCCGCACAGCTCTCTCAGCGCTGAGACTCGTATTGTGGAGTCGATGGAGAGTCATCCATATGATGTCTGCAGATTGCCAGGAAAGACATTTGCCTTGAATTATGGAGAGGGATGCTGTGGTCGGGACCTCCCTTCAGCTCATTTCTTCAACATGCACGCTGCCAGGGCTAAACGTAGTTCAGATTTACGCCATACCGCTCCATACAGCGCAGATGCCTCGTTTGGTGGCTGGAGAAGAAAGCGTGCAGACGTAATGTGCGAAACGCCGTCCAACACGAGCCGTGAGAGGGCCAAGTTCAGAAACGCCGGCTCTGCTCAGCTCTCATTAGTAGTGTGATTGTGTGTGGGTGGGGGGTTATCAGTATGAGTTCAGTTCACAGCGAGTGCTAGTGGTCTGAGAGCACAGAGGGGGAGAGCTGCACTTTTGTTGATGCCTGACGCTTAGACTGAGTTCATGCTGCTCATAAACAGCAATGAGATTCACAAATGACTGGAAGCGAATGCGTTGGTTCTGTTAATGCTTCTTAAACGTGCTACGACTCTTAAACGACTTTACTGTTTTTAGATACATTACTCAGGCCCCAGCTAGTCTTAAAGGGATCGTTCACCAAAAAAACAAAATTGCCCCAAGATTTACTCACCCTCAAGTTATGCTAAGTGTATGACTTTCTTCTTTCAGATGAATGCAATTGGAGTTATATTTAACAATGTGGTAACACTTTACAATAAGGTGTCATTTGTTAACATATATATATATATAAAAATATATATATATTATTACACTTTTTGCTTATCTTTGTTAATGTTAGTTAATACAAATACATTGTTCATTGTTTGTTCATGTTAGTTCACAGTGCATTAACTAATGATAACAAATACAACTTGTGATTTTATTAATGCATTAGTAAATGCTGAAATTAACATTAAAGGGCATCTATTATGCCTTTTGTAATATTTTGTAACAATGCAAAGTTGTAGTATTTGTCTTGCATGTCCTCAGAATGTGTCTGAGAAGGTACAGCCCAAAATACCCAACAGATAATTTATTATAACTGCTTGAAAATGTCATTTCTGGCTGTTTTGTTTTGGAGTGCATCGCTTTAAATGCAAATGAGCTGCATATTCCCGCCCCGTCTCCAGAAGACTTGTGTTCACACACCTAACACATATTCATGTCCAAACACCATGTAAAAGTAGATTTTGCATAATAGGTGCCCTTTAACTAAGATTAATAAATAAGTATTGTTCATTCTTGTAGTTTGTTAACTAATGAACCTTATTGTAAAATGTTACCAAAAATGTCCTGGCTCTTCTAAGCGTTATTATTCCAGTGAATGGCTGTTGAGATTTTGAAGCAAAATAAAGTGCATAAATCCATCCTAAAAACACTCCACACGGCTCCGGAGGGTTAATAAAGGCCTTCTGAAGACGTATGGCATAGCGTAATCTCCGGTGGGAAGAGTAGAGAGCAAAACAAAACACCGGTCACGAATCAGAAGTACCAAATGAGGATTTGTAAAGAACAATGTTGGAGGATTTCGATACAAGCCAAGACTGGTTTTCCTTTGCTGTAAACAAAACTTGGCTCTCGCGAGACTAGCATATTCTCACCGGAGCTTACGCTAAGCCTACGTCATCCGCTGGAATAGCACTCGATCGGTATCGGGTCGCTTCAGAAGGCCTTTACTAACACCTGGAGATATGTGGAGCACTTCTTATGATGGATGGAAGCCCTTTTTGGGCTTCAACATCTCGATGACCATTCACTGTCGTTATCATTTTTAATATAACTCTATATTCGTCTGAAAGAAGGAAGTCATCTGCATCTAGGATAGCTTGAGGATGAGTAATTGATTTTAACTGTTGGGTGAACTAACATTTTAACCAGTCGTGAGGTAAAACGTAAAACTTCATATTCTGGGCTCTTCTGCAGAGTTTGATCATTTAATATCACCATCTTAATGCAAAAGCCAATGGAGTGTGAGGACTATGACGTCAGAACCCGGATGAGTAACCGCCGCGGGTTCCTTCGTGATGTTCCTATGGGGTTTTATTATGGGGTTTGTCAATGTATGAGTGAAAAAAGCCTGTGGTAAACACAACACGACGATACTTTTACGTTTCGTTCTAAAATGTAAACTGCACATATCCAAACAAAAATATCACTATGATTACGTGCCGTTGTGTTAGAAGTGCAGTGTTTGTGACGAGTGCAATGTGAGAGAAAACTCATTCCTCTGGTGGTTGTTTTTTACATCATTAAACCACGTTAAGAGTTTTTCCCGAAGGGGCTGTGTCCCGTACACCAACGACGTTAACCTAATATAGGTTTGAATCATTTTTCGGTTACTGTTGTAGGTTTAAAAGGATTTTAATATAGTGCTGGTGCAAGTTTTCTCCTCTTTTCATCAGTCTTTTAATATATGTGCCGTTGTGATAATGTTGACTTTCTCCATAGTATTTATAAAGTGGCCAATTCTCACAATAATTCAAGTAGATCATATATATATATATATATATTAGCATCAGCTCGCTCAAATCTTATCACACTTCACACGTGCGCCGGTGAACGATGCAAGGTTGGTTACTGGAATTAAGGTTACAGAAATAATCGCATATAGAAACGGTTATGCATTTATTTTGTTATTGCTCTTTTGTTGTTTTATGCATAATAATTTGGTGCAGTTGGTTGTAAAGGTTCAAGTATATCTGCATCAGAAATTCCTGAAAAAAATTGTTGTTTGTTTTAGGAAAATTGGCATGGTTATGTAAATATGAATGATGTATTTATATGGTTCTGTTGGTTGTTTCTGTGTTTCTCTCATTGAATATCACTTTAATTTGCTGCTAATGTTTCCCTCTTTATTTCATCCATTACTGAGGAGGTTCAGATCTTTTTGAGGGATCTTCTCTGTGAATAATGAGCAGTTACTAGTGATGCAGCGTATCAGATGACCTTGTTTTCCTCACACTCTCTGAAACGGTGACCTCTGTTTCTTCTGTCTTCCAGATTGTTTGATAGCTCCAACGAGGGCTTCAGGAACTGGGAGTTCATGACGGTTCACTGCTGGGGTGAGAGAGCGGAGGGCACGTGGACGCTGGAGATTTCAGACTCGCCGTCTCAGCTGCGTAACCCTGAGGTGTTGGGTAAGCTTCAGACACCCTGAAGTCAGTGTGCAGTGATGCCAGTCGTGTCCAGACTAAACACAGTGTAGTCCCAAAACATCTGACTCGGTTCCCAAATTTGGAGCGTAATACTAGTTTTGTTTACACACGGCTTTTGCTCAAATATGAAGCTGAATTGTACTGCCCCTTCAGTACTAGTTTTCTTTCACACTGCTTTATGTTGATTTGAACCATTGCGTCATGTGAAATACTTTTTTGGTATTTTTTATTTTATTATTATTTTTAATATTTTAATTTGATTTATTAATGATTTTTGTTATAATGATCTTATTATGCTTTTCACTTTAATTTAATTTTCTAAATTTTTATTGAATTCTATTTATTTTATAATATATTTTTATTTTATATGTATTTGTTTCACATTCTGTTTTTATTGTGTTTTATTTATTTTTTTCTCTTTAGTATTTTTATATTTTTAATTTGTTGTAATATTTACTATTTTTTATTTCATTCGAAAGTATTTTAATTTCATATCTAATTTTTATAGAACTATATTTTAGTTTGTTTTATTTTTAGAATTTGTAAGTATTTTTAATTTAATTAATTATATTTCATTTTGTATTATTTTTATAGAATTCTATTTTATTTTGTTTTATTTTTAGAATTTATAAGTATTTTTAATTTAATTGATTATATTTAATTTTGTATTATTTTTATAGAATTCTATTTTTTTGTTTTATTTTTAGAATTTATAAGTATTTTTTATTTAATTAATTATAGAATTTGTTTTATTATTTTTATAGAATTCTATTTTATTGTTTTATTTTTAGAATTTGTAAGTATTTTTTATTTAATTAATTATATTTAATTTTGTATTATTTTTATAGAATTCTATTTTATTTTGTTTTATTTTTAGAATTTTTAAGTATTTTTAATTTAATGAATTATATTTAATTTGTTATTATTTTTATAGAACTATATTTTAGTTTGTTTTATTTTTAGAATTTTTAAGTATTTTTAATTTAATTAATTATATTTAATTTTGTATTATTTTTATAGAATTCTATTTTATTTTGTTTTATTTTTAGAATTTATAAGTATTTTTTATGTAATTAATTATAGAATTTGTTTTATTATTTTATAGAATTCTATTTTATTGTTTTATTTTTAGAATTTGTAAGTATTTTTTATTGAATTAATTTGATTTAATTTTGTATTATTTTTATAGAATTCTACTTTATTTTGTTTTATTTTTAAGTATTTTTAATTGAATGAATTGTATTTTATTTTGGAAATCACTTTGGCTTTCAGTACTACATGTAGTAACTGTAGCTTACTTGAACCACATTGGCTGTGTTCTTAAAACCTAGTAATATAGCTTGCTCTCTACGTAGGCGGCTGATTACTAAGTCTGCATCCTAATCAAAGTGAAATCTCATAAGCAGACCGAGATGGATCTCTTTTTTGCTTGTTTGTAAATGCATTCATGTACTTCCATCAGGTGTGTTTCTTTCTCGAATGAATGACTCTTTTGTTTAATACGGACCTTCTTTGAGCCCTGCTGCAGATTAAAGTTGAGCTGTCAGGATTGATGTGATTCATTGCAATGCTTAACAGAACTTGGTCTCCTGCTCTCTCTTCTCTATCAGGTAAGCTGAAGGAGTGGACACTAATCCTTCACGGCACGGCTGAGCACCCCTACCATTCCCAGGGTTCCCAGCACTCGCGCTCCAGGATGCTGGAGACTCCCACAGCAGGCAAGGAGCTGAAAAACACCGATGCTGTGCCAGGAGCCCCTGAGCATGAAGAGGAGGAAGAGGAGGAATATAATGGTACTCGCAGTAATATCTAGACAACTTCAGGAGTTTGGGGTCGTGAGATTGTTTATGCTCACTAAGCCTGCATTTATTTGATCAAGAATACTGTAAAAATTGTGAAATATTATTCAAATTTAAAGTAATTGTTTGCTATTTGAATATATTTTATAATGTAATGTTCCTATGATTCAAAGCTAATTCTTCAGCATCGTTACTCCAGTCTTCAGTGATCTTCAGAAATCATAATAATATGCTGATTTGCTGCTCAAGAAACATTTCTGATTATTATCAATGTTCAAAACAGGTGTGCTGCTTCATATTTTTATGTAAACATATTTTTTTAATGAGTATTTGATGTAAATAAAGTTTAAAAACAGCATTTATATGAAATATAAATCTTTTGTAACTATACAATTTTATTTACTGTTACTTTTGATCAATTTAATGCATCCTTGCTAAATGAAAATGCTTATTTTTTATTAAAAACAAAATGAAAACCACAAACTTTTGAATGGTAGTGTATTCATAAAGATTAATTTTAAACTCTTTAAAAATGCAGTTAAATAAGGAAAGCATTGTTTTATTATTAGTCTAAAAATAAAAGTCATGTTACAAATATAAGCTTTATTAAAAACATATTTGCTACTGCTTTAATACTGGAGAAAAATTGATTACCTCCAAAAAAAATGACTTATATTGAATAAATAGTATGATAATATTATTATGCATCATATATAAATATGATAGTGCTTGTTGATAGTGTGAGATTAATAATATCTTTAAACTGGCAACCATGTAAACGACTGAAACAATCATACACAAGATGTATATTAATGGACATAATTTCTATGCTTTAATATGCTTTTGTCGTTTGTGATAAAATAAAGTCCAAAAATAATTCTCCATATGGGATTTATTGCTCTAATAAACCGGGCATTGCATACTATGAATACTGTTGACTCCGTGGGGACGTGCTTCTTTGAATAAGAGCATCTGTTGAATGGCCATGTGTAGTGTTATGTATGCATCTGTGGAGGAGTCTGCTGGAGCTGCTGGTTTGGGACTGTATTTCAGGTCCGTGTCATCCTGAATGTGGAGATCAGGGCTGTGACGGACCAGACGCCGATCACTGCCTCAACTGTATTCACTTCAGTCTGGGCAGCCTCAAGACCGGCAGGTGAACAATCACATAGAAAGACTGAAATACTCTGAAGAGAGAAACGCTGGAAATGTAGGATTTGTAGGAATAGGATTGTTGTAGTTAACTAAAACAAACAAAAAAACATTTTCAGTTCTTGCAGTAAAATATTTCTAAATAAAATTAAGTATTTGTTTAACTCAATGTACTAAAACTAAAACTGAAATAATAATTAATAAAAACTATATAAACATTGAAAATAGTAAAAATGACAAAAAAATAGAAAATAGAAAAAATTCTAATTTTTTCTCAACACTATTATAAGTATCGAATAATAACACTGTTGCCCTCTTAAAAAAGATTAAATATCTAAACTGCCTGTTAAAATGATCAAAGCTTGTGTAAATAAATGTACTTAAAATTGTGTAGAATAATAAGACGATTAGAGTTTTGTTTTTGTTCTTTTTTTTTACCCTGCAGGGTTTTTATAGTTGCCTAAAACTAAAACCATAAAATACATTTGTGTCACTTCAAGCAAAATAAACTGAATTAAAACAAAATATTACAAAACAAACAAATTATTTCAGCTACTTGCCAAGATAGTATTTCTTATTTTCATTTAGTTCACAAAATGAAAGTTTCACAAAACTGAAATCAACATTTATAAAAAAAAACTATACAGGCATATTTAAAAAAAAAAAAATTAAAATGTGTACAAATGACAGAATTACACACAAAATATTTTAAAGGGGTCATGAACTGAGAAAAAAACTTCTATTGATCTTTTGACAAATTACATTTATGCATTTAGCAGACGCTTTTATCCAAAGCGACTTATTCAGGCTATACATTTTTTTTTTGTCAGTATGTGTTCCCTGGGAATCGAACCCACAACCTTTGTGCTGCTAATGCAATACTCTAACCACTGAGCCACAGGAACACTGGATATTAGAGGTCATTGTGCTATAAAAGTTTCATAACTTTAATACGGGTTATATTGAAGTCAGTCTGCCGAAACAACAGCTTGTGGAATGTTCTACTCTATGATGTCATAGTGTGGATAAGCACCGCCTCCACATCACTGCCCGTTTAGCCCCGCCCACCGATTCACGCACATAGTGTAAATAAAGGCAAACGTGCTCGTCTATGCCACAAACCAAATGATAACGATGCTCCGAAGACAACAGTGCAGTGCCAAGTTGTGGAAAACAGTCTCTGCATTGCCTTCCTTCTGATCCCAACATTAGGAAAGAGTGGATGAACTTTATTTTTAATGAAGACCCAGACCGTGTCAGTAAAAACTCAGCCTTTGGTCACTTAATTTTACTTAATTTTACCAAAAGGCACAATTTGACACAAAAGATTGAATCTAACTAAAAGATGATGCTATGCGACAGTAATGTCTCAACACAAGCGTGAGCTACTGTGTTCATCACATGGTCACTATTGCTTTGTCTGTTGACATGTACTGAGATACTTGACTTCAATCACAGCAGCGTCCGTCTGTGATGAATGTGTGCTGTCATACACACCTGTGATCATAGCAGGGGGTGTTTACAATCCTCCACGCCTACTCAAACAGAGCGATCTGATGAGCGGGGGTCAAAAACAGCTCAGAAAACAGCCTATTCTAGATGTGTTCGATGGAAAAATCTTGATAACATTATAAGTGAACCTCAGAGAACAGTAGAAAATAAAAACAAAGGCAGTTCACGACCTCTTTAAACTAATTCTAATATCAATCTATAGGACAGTAACAGCATGTTGAATATGTCTTATAGTGTGTTTTCCTCGTTGTCAAACAGATTGACGCTGCTTGTGTTCTTGTGCTCCTCACAGGACGTGTGTTAGTCACTGTCCGCTGGGTTATTTTGAGGACGGAGAGGGCCGCAGATGTCGCCGCTGTCACAGAGGCTGTGAGAAGTGTGTGGCTCGCGGGCCGAACGAGTGCCGCTCCTGCCGGAGAGGACTTTACTTCTACTCGAAGGAGAGCACCTGTGTGGAGACGTGTCCCGGCCGTTACTTCCACGACGATGGTGAGTCCGACGGAGATCAGACGTCCACTGATACATCACTTATGAGTTTAATGCATCCAGTAAATACCAAACAGAGGTCTGTCGCATAGGCTTTAATTAAGGAGCAGTCATTATTTACACTTAAAATTAATTTCATCTATTTATTTTCTTCTATTTATCATAGAAGAGCCAACGGTACTCCTCGCAGTTCTGCAAAGTTTTATGATTAATTTCAGGCAAATTAACCAGTTCATTTAAATAAATTCTTAAATTATGGGTTTAATAGATTTAGCAAGTTTCAGTTTATTTTCATGTCCTGCGCCATGTTGTTTAAATAGCAAATGCACTTGCGTCCATCATGGGCGTGTTGGTCTGAAAACGAGGTGTGTTCCAGTGTTGCCAACTATTTTCAATGGAAAGTAGCTAAAGTCTGCTCGAAAAGTCGCTAAATGTCGCTAGATGACGTCATGCGCAAATTTGCATATTAATGACGTAATCACTTCCTATTTTGCATTCTGCCTAAAATGACGGTGTATAACTGTTTTCCCTAATCCGTGCTCACATAATGTACTTTAATACACAAGCTGAGTGTCCAGTATTTAACTGTTATCATTTAACGTTACATATGTTCTGTCAGACAACGGAACTGAACTTGTAAAACCAGCAGTTACATCATCTGCAATGATACAATTCTGGATTTTGCTTTTTATATGAGTTTAATAAGTTTATTGTTGTGTATGAGTAAGTACAAGCACGTACAGTCTCTCAGACGTAGCCCAGTAAGCGATCTTAGAGGAGTTCAGAAACTGGAATGAACTAAAGCTCTGTGAGTAATATAAGTGCATGAGAAGAATTAACAAAAAAAAGAAAGAAGAAAAAACGGTCAAATTAAATAGTTTTATTTCAAACGAAGGAGAAGCAGGCAAGTGATTGGTCCGTGGCAACACCGTGTGCACATGCGCAGCTCATCTATGTCAGCTGCCGTGCGCCGCTAAAAGTCGCTAAAGGGGTCTGAAAAGTCGCTAAATCTAGCGACAAAGTTGCTAAGTTGGCAACACTGGTGTGTTCAGGTGCATTGTTGGAGCATTGCTGTTTTAAAGCTAACGGAAATAGACCGCGCCATTGACCAATTAAAACCTGGTCTAAAGTCAATGTGCAGTTGTTATATAAAGAGCGCATTAGTAACATAGTTTTCATCAGTCACGTGACCGGCTCGAAAACTTGGAGGGTAAAACATCCATAGAACTGATGCACAAGCATGTCGTTTATTCATCTGTTTCCCAGCCGCGAATATTTAGATCACCTCTCAAAAGAATACAACTAAGGTATATGAACAAAATGCAAGTTTTGGCCATTTGCAATCCATATAAGCACCGTGTAATATTTCAATCCTAAACAGTGCGACAAAACATTGTAAGAACACAAAGTGCTTTAATATATTTAAAACAGTAATATTAAAAGATGAAATTCAGTATTCACCATATTAATGATGCATAGTTTACACAGTCAGCAGATGAGGCCGGGAACATGAACGCAGTCCGCTTAACGGTTCAGTGTTTTCCTTCTAATGGTTTTCTATGGGAAGCCATTTAATGTGAAACTTTGCACATTGCGTTTATATTCTGTCTTCATCTTCTTGCCTGTACAGAATATACATCATCAATAATGTGTCCACTTAATCTCGCCTTATAATATCGGTGTTTTACTACATTATTACTAGATGCAATCTGTGTAAAAATAACTGGTGGTCAGTGGAGCAAAGCTTCGTTTTGCCCTCCAGGTGGGCGTTCCTATAATAAGGGTGTGACGTCACGTCAAAACTATCAATAGGCGGGTACACAACGCACGTACACTCTGCTTATTACACACACAGGGGCGCGCAGCAGCACACAAACATGCCAAATATTAAAAATTAAAATATTATTATGGCTACATAACTATAAAAATGCCTACATGTCATAATGGATAGTCATTGCGTGTTCAGTCTTTGCTCTTGCAAGTTCTGCCGTGTAAATAGCGAATCCGCCGTGGCGCGAGCGCAACTGGCTCTTAAAGGGATAGTTCACCCCAAAATGATAATTCTGTCATTAATTACTCACCCTCGTGTCGTTCCAGACCCGTAAGACCTTCGTTCCTCTTCAGAACACAATGTTTTTGATGAAATCTGAGCACTATCTGACCCTCGATAGACAGCAACACACCTGAAATGTTCCCAGGTCCAGAAACGTAGTAAATACATCGGTAAAACAGTCCATGTGACATCAGTGGCTCAACTTCAGTTTTTTTGCACAAAGAAAACAAAAATAACATAATTTACTCAACAATTCTTCTCCCCCGAGTTATGTCATCTTATGAGACTCTGATTGGTTTATTGCACGTTATGCCCAAAAACACACCTACATTACTATTTAGGAGAATAGGGACAACCGTTTTAGACCACGTGAAATAATCTGAGCAGTTGTGTGGAAAAGAACTGCAGCGATTCTTCTACTTCTGTGTTTGCCAGAGAATAACATCATACAGGTGTGGAACGTCATGAGGGTGAATAAATAGTCAATAGTGTCTGAATTTGTATTTATGGCTTTAACTGGTCTTTTAAAAGACTATATAATCACAGAACAGAGTGTGTTTGTTTAGTCAGCGGTGAAGCGTGGCACACGTGTGCACAGAGCAGAAGAAGCCAGTGCTTTCAGGGATTCTGCTTCATGCTGTGGCTTCATTGTCTCTCGTTGTTTCCGTCTTGTTGATAACAGCTGCTGGGATGGAGATGAGCTCTAGTTATCTCCACAAATCAGACTAATGATTGAGCGCCTTTCACAGTCCGCCTGCGACGGAGCGTTTGAGTTGGTTTGTGGTTGTTTGCGCGCGTCCTCAGCTGCTGAACACATGCTAAGCCGTGCGTCTGGAACAGATGTGTTTAGTGACAGCGTGAATGGATGAAATTTGCACATACTCAAGTATGAATTGTATCCAGATGCCAGATATTTCACTCTCTGCTGATCGGTGCAAATTAGAGATAATTTAAAACTGAGGTCTAAATTTCTCTCTCTCTCCCTCCTCTCTCTCTCTCTCTCTCTCTCTCTCTCTCTCGCACTCTCTCTCTCTCTCTCTCTCTCACTCGCTCTCTCTCGCTCTCTCTCTCTCTCTCTCTCTCGCTCTCTCTCGCTCTCTCTCTCTCTCTCTCTCTCGCTCTCTCGCTCTCTCTCTCTCTCTCTCTCTCTCTCTCTCTCTCTCTCTCTCTCTCTCTCTCGCTCTCTCTCTCTCTCTCTCTCTCTCTCTCTCTCTCTCTCTCTCTCTCTCTCTCTCTCTCTCTCTCTCTCTCTCTCTCTCTCTCGCTCTCTCTCTCTCTCTCTCTCTCTCCTCTCTCTCTCAATTCAATTCAATTCAGAAAGCTTTATTGGCATGACAAAAACATACATTTTGTATTGCCAAAGCATTAAGACAACATATAAAATGATTTATCTGAACATTTAGTAAAGCCTAGACAAAATAATAACAACAATGAAACTAAAAGATAATACAGAAATCATTTAACAACTGTCTCTGTCTCTCTCTCTCTCTCCTCTCTGAATGAGAAATGTAGACCTCAGTTTTAAATTACCTCTAATTTGCACCGATCAGCAGAGAGTGAAATATCTGCACATCTGGATACAATTCATACTTGGGTATGTGCAAATTTCATCCATTCACGAATCTGCAGCGGGTTCTGTTTTATTATAAAACCTTTGTTCATATCACAGGAAAAGTTGAAGTATTGAAGCGCTGAAGGCTTTTGACAGCGCTTTCATGTCAGTCAGTGCACATGCTTTCAGGCCAGCTGCACAGAGTTTGTGAGATCCATGTGATTGTCATTGTCTTTATAAACACACTATGTATTTAGTGCGTGTATGTGCTGTCTATGCGGAGTAAAAGTGCTCTAAATAGGAAAATGTAATCATAATATAATTGGCTCATAAGGCTATAGATTACAGTTAAATTCTTAACTTAACTTCTTTCAGCTAGTTGCTAAGGCAGCATTTCTCATTTTTATTTAGTTTAACTTAGTAAAATCTAGTAAAATAACAAACTGAAAAAAAACTATATAGGCACATTTATAATTAAAACTAATAAAAATAAGTAAAATTTCACCTAAGAAAGCGAAAAGTTAAAAAACTCCAATTAAAATATTAATAAAAAGACAATATTTAAAACTACAATATAGAATTCTAACATATTTAATTTAATCTAGTTGCTAAGGCAACCTCTCTCTAAATCTTTAACTAACGATTAAATGAAAAAAATAATGAAGAATAATTCAAAGTATAAAGATTGAATTAATTGTGCATGTTGGTTACAGTGTGATCTTAATGTATTATTTTCTTAAGTGTTAATAAAACAATGCATATACACTATTCCGAATATTAAAATAATTAATTATTTATTCTTTATATATAATGGAAAGTCCTCTTTGTAATAATAATAATAACAGTAAAACATCTTGTTGTTGTAATTATTATGAAATATATTACAATTGCATATTTTATTTAACTCTTGATGTGAATAGTTTGCAGTTATTTACATGTTTGCTGAGACAATTCTGACATATTATCTGTTGATTAATTATCAAACAAATAATCAAAATCAACGAATTCATTTATTTGAAATCAAGCGTAGTGTTAGCTCTACGTATAATGTCCATTCAGTATTATCCCACAGCTTATCGTGTTGCTCAGAAGCTAATTACGCTCCTCCCATCGTCCACAGTCAGGACTTGACCTTCTGATATTCCTCATTGATTCAGACGCCTGTATCCTGAATGATGTTGTTTCATTATATTGTCATTAAGAGCATCAATGATATCTGCTGTATTTATGTTGGTAACATAAGGGTGTTACCGCTGCTCTTACCCGTGCTAGGCTGCATGGATGGACAGAGCTTTTCTCAATCCAAGCTGTATTGTCAATCATCTTTGACTATAGTGGTCCTGACAGAATATGTTCATGCACTCTTTGTCTGTGTGATCTTCACGTCCCATTTTCTTTCTTTCCAGGCCAGAAACGTTGTCTGAAGTGTCACGAGAACTGTTTGAAATGCTTGCGGGATGCAGACAGATGCACGGCCTGTAAAGATGGATTCAGGTAATACTAATAAACATCAAAAGTGTTCAAGATTCAACTGTTAAGCATTTGGACAAAACGACCTGATGAGAACGAAGTGTGCAGCTTCATGTCCCGTGTTGAACCGCTGCTGGCAGTTGAGATGCGTCCCAAGAACATTTGATTGCTGCGTAAATAAAACCAAATGTTTGCAGCTATTGAGCATTTAAAGTCTCATGCAGCTTAATGAGCGTTGACCCCTCTTTGCACTCCATGCACGATATATACAGAGTTCTGAATTATCATGACGTCTGTAGCCTCGCGCTGGTGCGGATGAAATAGCGTAAGAAGCCTGGCTTTGGGGTTTTGTGTGGGTTCAGGACATCTAGGGTACATCTGCTCATCTTTATGCATGCTGTCTTTGCTGTGGTTTAGACGAGCCGTTCTGAGACAGACCGGGCTTTAGTTCTTGAAAGGCAGTCTGGTCTTGTGAAGGGTAAGACGCAGCACGCTTTGCACCGTGACCTCTCGGACGTTTAATCTTTCAGGGTTATATATCGTGTTTTGAAGCGCAGATCGAGAGCGAATGCCTGAAATCTTCTGAAATTATCTGCATCACACTTACTCGAATGATTATTGAAACGCCTGTCATTTTACCGCTTACCCACAATACCCACTTCCACAACAAAACAGCTCTTTTAGCCAGGACTAGATCAACCCACCGCGAGGAAGACTGTAGAGTTGTTTTCTCAGACGCACATTAACTCAAGTCTTGGACTGAGAATCACTGGTTACTCTGATTTGTGTGAAAATATTATTTAGTTTGACTCTAGTTTAGGTCTATGCCACATTTAGAGCACTAAAAGCTCAAAGGGATCCCCGGATATTAAGACATGTATAGCTTAATATAATGTAAATTATGTCTCTTATGTAAATATGTAGTAGAAAACCCATGTATGTTATTTAAAAAATCGACATTGTATTTAGACTAAGGGGGACGCCATTATTTTATGTGCACCGTGCATTCTGCGTCGATGACGTCAAATGGTTGCACTCAGTGAGCTACTGGCGCTTATCTCTATTGCCTTTGGCTTTTTACCGAAACACAACCACATTGTGTGGCTTTTGGTTGTAATGTTCAGTTCGAAGGGCAACAAGAGAAGCAATGTAAGACTTTCCTAGCGATAAGAAGAGGAGAAAAGAATGGGAAGATGCATGAGGATGAATAAAACTACCTAAAGACCCGCTTCTTTTTCTCTCCACTTTAGCCCTGATGCCTTTGAGTCTTTTAGTAGACCACAGCTCCTGACAGAGCTTACAAACGGCTGAGACGAGAACCGCTAGATGTCATCTGTTACGATGAAAACGCCGCGGCCGCTAGAGGAGTTTCTCAGCCCGGATCTTACTCGATATCAGAGGCGTTTAGACTCCTTGTGGGGAATCCATGGTACAGCATTTGGTTTAAACCTATACTTATATCCATCGCCACCTGTGAGCTCTTTCGGTCGCTGTGGTCATCATATCAGTATTTTATTTTCCCAGTTGTGTTGTGGTAAATATAGCAACAGTTAGCGCTCTAGCTCACCAAGTGCAACCATTTTACGTCATCAGAAAAATGGCATCCCCCCCAAAAAAAATATGTATAAAACGATGTGAAATATTTATGGGTTTTCTACTACATATTTCGGTAAGATACATCAATTACGTTATATTAAACCATACTAGTCTTAATACCAAGGATCCATTTAAAGGAGCCTCACATACAGATTTGTAAATAGAGCTGTTACAGTTATGACCGTTATGTTTGCTGTGACAATTATGACATTTTGATGGTTGATTATTTATCAAGCTAATACTAACAATTGACAGTTTGATTGATCTATTCTTGTGGATGTTTATTACAGTGAGAATTTGTATTAATGATTGGTAAAATAAAGTGACATACTGTAAATATACTATTCCAATTATTCAAATATTATTCATTTCTTTTACATAATGGAAAGTCCACTGTTGTTATAGTAATAACAACAATTAATGTCAATGTTTATTATTTGCAGTTATAAAAACAATATATAACATTACCTTATTATTATTATTATTGTGTTGCTCTTGGTGTGAATAGGTCTTAAGTTGCATAAGAGTTATGCAAATGTAGGCAGTCAAATGTTGAAGATGGTTCTTACTGATGTTTTTTGCTTTACACAATGTTTGCTCTTTAAATCTGTGGAAATATTGCAGTGAACTGCTGTATGTGTTTAATCTTGAATCGTTTCTTCTTCTTTTTCTCCTTTTTCTGATTAAAGTCTGGCAGGAATGACCTGCGTTCCAGATTGTGCCAATGGAACATTTTTTAACCTGGAAGAAATGAAGTGCAGCCCTTGCCACATCTCCTGCTCCACATGCACAGGTCACATTCTATTCTATTATATTCTATTCTATTCTGTCCCATCCTGTCCTACACTATCCTATACCCTCCCATCCAATCCCATCCCTTTTTATTATTTTCTATCCTATCCTATCAAATCCTATCCTATCCAATCCCTTCTCATTCCATTTAATTCCATTCTATTCCATCCCATCCTGTCCCATCCCTTTCCATTTATTTATATCCCATCCTATCCTGTTCCATTCCATTCTAGCTCATCCCATCCTATCTTGTTCCATTCCATCCCATCATATTCCGTTCCATTGCATCCCATTTCATTCTATCTCATCCCATCCTATCCTGTTCCATTCCATTCCATCCCATCATGTTCTGTTCCATTCTATCCCATTCCATTCGATCTCATCCCATCCTATCCTGTTCCATTCCATTCTATATCATCCCATCCTATCTTGTTCCATTCCATCCCATCATATTCCGTTCCATTGCATCCCATTCCATTCTATCTCATCCCATCCTATCCTGTTCCATTCCATTCCATCCCATCATGTTCTGTTCCATTCTATCCCATTCCATTCTATCTCATCCCATCCTATCCTGTTCCATTCTATGTCATCCCATCCTATCTTGTTCCATTCCATCCCATCATGTTCCATTCCATCCCATTCCATTCTAACTCATCCCATCCTATCCTGTTCCATTCCATTCCATCCCATCATGTTCCGTTCCATTCTATCCCATTCCATCCCATTCCATTCTAACTCATCCCATCCTATCATGTTCCATTCCATTCCATCCCATCATGTTCCGTTCCATTCTATCCCATTCCATCCCATTCCATTCGATCTCATCCCATCCTATCCTGTTCCATTCCATTCTATCTCATCCCATCCTATCTTGTTCCATTCCATTCCATCCCATCATGTTCCGTTCCATTCTATCCCATTCCATCTCATCCCATCCTATCTTGTTCCATTCCATCCCATCATGTTCCATTCCATTCTATCTCATCCCATCCTGTTCCATTCCATCCCTTCATGTTCCGTTCCATTATATCCCATCCCATTACATTCCATTCTATCTCATCCCATCCCATCCTATCCTTTTCCATTCCATCCCATTATGTTTCATTCCAATCAATTCTTTCCCATCCCATCTTGTCTCATCCCATTCCATCTCATCCCATTCCATTTCCATTCAGTTTTATTCTATTCTATACAATTATTTTGTTTTGCATAAAATAAAAAAATATTTAAATGTAGGCAGTCATTAAATTCAGAAGAGCACAAACTGAAATAGCAGTTTAATAAACTAGATTACAGATTTACTAATTTATATTACAGACAAAACGTATGTATTGTTGACATCTGTGGAAAAACGTCATGTGCACGGTAGTATAGTATCGTATAATGGTATAATATAGTATCAAACTCACCTGAACGAGCTAATCAAGGTCGTCAGGATTACCAGAAACAGTCAGACATGTAAACTGTAGCAGACCTTGAGTTGAGAAATCAGTGCAATACACTCACAGGGCAACTAACTTAACTCAAATGCAGATGAATGAGATCAAATATCTTCTTTAACTTGCTTACCAATCAGTTCTGAGTGAGAAACTGAAGAGGAAAGCGTCTGTATTGTTTTGAGGACAGCAGGAGTGAACGAGCCGCTGCCAGTCCTACTACTGCTGCTCAGCCATAGAACCTAATTAACTTACTTCATTACACCAACTCACCAGAGACGCCTGATAAGTCCTGAGCTGTTTGCTTTCCAAGTTCACTGAAATAATTGACAGATTAACCTGAACGAATGTGTGTCTGTTTCCACCTCCATTAATTAACATGGGCTCAGGTTCAAACCCTGGTGAGACGTCTTTTAGGGCTACATTTTAAGACATAAAAAAGCAAACATAAGTATATCATTTTTCTCCGCCAAATACTTAAGCAGCATGGCATGCATCATTTGTGGAGACGATAGTCTCATAATGCACTGCAACATACTCCATCTAAACTGGTGGGAATTTAAAATAATTAAATTATATTTGATTTGTGCAATTTTTTGTAATTTTGTTGTGTTTATAATTTTTATTAGTATTATTATTTGGAATATGTCTAAATAGATTAATTGTATTTATTAGTTTTTTATGTTTTATTTTAATTAATGTTTATTTTAAGCAAGGACAATGCATTAATTCAACAATAAAGTGCATTTATTTGATGAAAAATACAGTAAAAACTATAATACTGTGAAATATTATTACAATTTCAAATAACTGTTTTCTATTTGAATATATTTTAAAATGTAATTTATTCTTGTGCTCAAAGCTGGATTTTCCTTCTTCAGAAATCTCTAATATGCAGATTTGCTGTTCAAGAAACTTTTCTATTTATTATCAATTTTGAAAACAGTTGTGCTGCTTCATATTTTTGTGGAAAGCATAATTTAACAGGATTCGTTGATGGATATAAAGTTCAAAAGAACAGCATTTATTTGAAATATAATCTTTTGTAACATCATAAATGTATTTGCTGTCACTTTGAATCAATGTAATGCATTCTTGCTGAAGAAAAGAACCCTTTATTCACCTCTATAAGAGATTACATGGTTAGGAGAAAGTCTCTTAGAGATGAGCTGATCAGGCCGGATACTGGAAGTAGACAAGAAAGTCATCTTTCTGTGATCTTCAGCTGATGAACATTGTTTTAAGTCACTGTTCTCGTACTGATTATTGATCACATTGCTCGGTTAACTTGTGTTCGCAGGTCCAGGACTGGAGGAGTGCATTCAGTGCGCCGGACTACTTGCAGCAGGAGTGGCGGTGCGTCCGAAACTGTGCTCCCGGATACTACAGAGGAGAGGCGGCGGGATTCACTCCGAGGATGTGCCCCAAGTGAGTCCTGCACACGTCTCAATGACCGCTGTACTGCTGCATTCAGACACAAACTGTCACCAGATCTTGGGTTATAAATATACATTTTAGATGCTTTAAAATGCGGATGCATTTCATTAAATATTTTTCTTAAGATGTTTCAAATTTAAATCGGTGAAATGGTCCTCTTTGTCTCAAAGGAGGAAAATGCACATGCTGTTTATAGCTAAGGCATTGTTAGGTAAATGACTAATTTATATTTGTAATTTTTTCTTTTTACACCTGTAATTATAGCACTAGATCTACTGTTAACCTTCTTTTAAAGGTTCCGAGAGTATAGTCATTGCTTGGCAAAACATTGTTATGTTTGTAACTTGATTTATTTTGAAACTTTCTGTGCTGCCATTTTGGCCTGGACTCCCTGGAAGAAGAGACTTTGCATCTCAATGGGAATATCCCGGTAAAATAACGGATAAATAACAGATAAAATAAAGGTAACACTACAGTCCTCATAAGAATGTACAGTTTAATTCTTGCAGAGCACAATTTTAAGTACTAAGACAGCCCCACACTTTTTATTTAATTGTATTATTATAATTTTTTGGTTAATTTTTTGATGCTGTATCTTTTGTGAAGTCACTTTTAGTCCTGTGGCTGTTTTAATTGTGCTTTATAAATAAAGTAAACTTGAAACTAGCTAACATCTTTCTGTCAAGGCTTTTTCTCATTTTTATTTCTGAGATAGTGATGATCTGTCTCATTGGAATTGCAGAATTGTGTGCTTGGTATTTACATTGGAACTCTTTCTCCTTGCTCTCTGTCAGAAATATGAACACACACACACACACACGCACACACACATGTTGGTTTTTATGGTTTACGGGGACTTTCCATAGGCGTAATGGTTTTTATACTGTACAAGCTGTATGTGCTATTGCCCTACACCTACCCTACACCTAAACTTAGCCCTCACAGGAGACGGTGCATTTATATTTCCCCCCAAAAACTCACTCTGTATGATTTATAAGCATTTTAAATTATGGGGACACTGAAAGTGATTTCCTCATAAATCACCTTCTCCTTGTAATACCTATGTTATACCCATGTCATTATACAAATTTGTGTCCTCATAAACCACATAAACATGCCCACACACACACACACACACACACACACACACACACACACACACACACACACACTCTCCATATGTACAAATAATATTTTCTGTTGCATTACACCAACCCTACACCTAAACCGACCCCTTACAGGAAAATGTTTAAACATACACCATTTAGTGTGTTAATAAGTTTTATTTTAAGTTCTTGTTTCATCTGTATAATGATCGATAAGCAATTGTTTTTCCCGATAACCCAGAGAGAACCAGCAGAGGAAAGTGCAGCACAGATCTTTCATGCATGGCTGAGATTTACAGCTCCATCACAGCGTTTTAGATTCCTGTAATGTGCAGCGGGAGAGGATACGCCTCTGCACTCCACAATTCATAAATCTACAGTCTTCTGCTTTATGAACGCTGTCTAAAGCAAATAGAGGCTTTTATGAGGGTCACGGGTGGTGATTGCAGTAGAGATGGGTTCTTCTCCGAGTCCGGTTGAGCTTCACTGAAGGCAAATAGATCAGAAAAACAGAGGTAAAGTGTGGCCTTAAGGTAACCAATCCATGCTGGAAGACATTGAGTTTGAACTCGTATACCAGCAAATGACAAAGTACATCTAGTAAATACTGTATAAGAGCACAGAGGTCACACACGCGGTGTCAAGGACGGTTTACAGCTGTTCTTAGACTCCACAGCTGTTATGGACGACCTTAGAGGTTGTCATTTTCAGAGCCTTGTGTATTTTATAATGATAAAGTAGCCCCCTTCGAATTATAATGGGCTTAGGCCTATATAAAAGATGTGCATTGTGTTTAACTGGTTTGGAGAACAGCATCCATGCTTTACTTGAAGATTCATCGACATTAAAATTAAGATAAAAGTTGTTTAGTACATTCACAACTGTTGTTTTCTGTACATTAACACTGCTGTTTAATGTGGTCATTAGGAGTTTATTTTGATAAATGAATAGTTTAATTCTGCAAGGATGCATTAAAGTGGTCATAAGTGACACTGAAGACATTTATAATGTTATAAGATTTCCTTTTTGAAAATGCTGTTCTTTTTGACTTCATATTTATCAACGAATCCTGAAAACACATTAATCAGTTTTCAACATTGATAATAATAATTAATGTTTCTTTTCTTGAGCAGCAAATCAGTATATTAGAGTGATTTCTGAAGATCATACAGCTGTGCATCACAGGAATAAATTACATATTAATATATATTCACATAGAAAATAATTATTTGAAATTGTACAAAATATTTTACTGTTTTACTGTCATTTTGATCAAATAAATGCGTCCTTGGTGAGCAGATGTCTTTCAAAATCATTTGAGTCAGTTCGGGACCGCGGGCGCGAATCATTTGTGTCAGTTCGGGACCGCGGAGCGTGAATCATTTGAGTCAGTTTGGGACCGCGGAGCGCGAATCATTTGAGTCAGTTCGGGACCGCGGAGCGCGAATCATTTGTGTCAGTTCGGGACCGCGGAGCGCGAATCATTTGAGTCAGTTCGACCGCGGAGCGAATCATTTGAGTCAGTTCGACCGCGAGCGCGAATCATTTGAGTCAGTTCGACCGCTGGAGCGCGAATCATTTGTGTCAGTTCGACCGCGGAGCGCGAATCATTTGAGTCAGTTCGGGACCGCGGAGCGCGAATCATTTGTGTCAGTTTGGGACCGCGGAGCGCGAATCATTTGAGTCAGTTCGGGACCGCGGAGCGCGAATCATTTGAGTCAGTTCGGGACCGCGGAGCGAATCATTTGAGTCAGTTCGGGACCGCGGAGCGCGAATCATTTCAGTAAGTTTTTTCTTTCTCTCTTTTTTTTATTAAACAGTACAAAACTTAAAATCATTAACACAGTAGGCTAAAACAAAATCCACAAGAAAAATGAACCATGCTTTTATTATAGGCTGTAGGCCTATGGTTTGATTTGATTGATGTTTTGCTGTATGACGTCAGAGTGAACGCTCGTGAATGCAGCATTAGAGCAGCTCGTGATCAGATAACACACAGAGACGTGAAGGGTTCATTAGGAGCTTGTTGTTGGTCTTCTTTAAGCGTGTTGTATTTGCTGTTCTTGCAGTCAGTGTTATATTCCCAGCACTAATGCAGCGCGTGTCTGATATTCATGCTCATCTTAAATGGTATTTCTGGAGCTCAGCTGCTTTGCTCTGTTTTTATAAGCACAAAAAAAATATTGTCTTATATATACTTCTTTAATTTATGAATGTAGCCTACCTGGGATGGTGCCCTACGCAAACAGCATACACTGCGTATAGTATCGTTCATATCGCACAGACCGGGCCGCAAGGGCACTTTAGCGTCGGACCTCAAAGGGGCTTGAGCATTATATGAATGCTTGGCTAAAGAGATGTGTATTTAATCTAGATTTAAACAGAGAGAGTGTGTCTGAACCCGAACGTTATCAGGAAGGCTATTCCAGAGTTTAGGAGCCAGATATGAAAAAGTTCTCCCTCCTTTAGTGGACTTTGCTATCCGAGGTACTACCAAGAGTCCAGAGTTTAGTGATCTTAGGGAGCGGGTTGATTGTAGCGTGATAGAAGATTAGTTCGGTACGCAGGAGCTAAATCATTCAGGGCCTTATAGGCAAGTAATAATATTTTGTAACTTAATAGGTAGCCAGTGCAGAGACTGTAAAATTGGAGTAATATGGTCATATTTTCTTGACCTGGTAAGGACTCTAGCCACAGCATTTTGTACTATCTGTAGCTTGTTTATTGAAGATGCAGTGCATTACAATAGTCCAGTCAAGAGGTCATGAATGCATGAACTAACTTTTCTGCATCAGAAACACTAAACATGTTCCCCATCAATGTTTCTAAGATGGAAGAATGCTGTTTTTGTAACATTGGAAATATGATTTTCAAAAGATAAGTTGCTGTCTAATATAACACCCATATTGTTGACTGTAGAGGAAGTAACATTACATCCATCTAGTTGCAAATTGTGATCCAGGAGATTCTGTGTACTGTTTTTTGGTCCAATAAGTAATATCTCTGTCTTATCTGAATTTAATAGCAGAAAATGAATGGTCATCCAACACACTGAAACATCCCAACCTGTGTGTGCCTACTTTATGAACTCCATAAACTGGATTTCTTTATTAGCCGAGCACAAATAAGCAATTAAAATAAGTGGTCGTGCTCTGCAAAGCAGCCTTCTTAACAAAAACAAAACACGACAGCTCTGTCGACGCTGTAATTGCGGGACATAATAAGTCTTTGGTTGCTGTAATATTACTTTGGTCAAAAATAGTGGATACCAAACGTGCAAGATGGCAAAACATTGCTACAATGGCATCAGCCATCACAGTTTCGAGAGTGAGTTCTGTTCCTTATGCACACAAAACATGGGATTCACTTGTTAATATACATATTAGATTAATAAGTAAACAGACATGTTTGTTAGCTGTAGAAGCAGCATCAATCCCAACTCAGTGGACCAATGAGACACGCACTTAATGAGCTTTAATGAGCCGTCAGAAACACATCATACCTGATCTCTCTCAACTCCAGAACTAATGACCTGGACTAGATGCAGTGCTGAACAAGCTGTGCCATAAACATGAGCTCAATGTTCCTCTGCCAGGATCAGTTTTACCACACTGTCTGAATCCTGCTCTTGATTAGAACAAGAGTTTACTAAAGTAACTAACGCTAAAGAGTACTACAGAGTTTCTGCGGGTCTTAAAACGGTATTAGACGTCTTCCACAAATCAATGCATGTTGCATGCATGCTTGTTTTCCAATACAAATATCTAAACATAAATCAAGATTCATTTACTCGAGATGCAGATTGAACATACAAAGTCTGGTTTTCTGAGAAATTCAACACATTTAAGTGAAGTCAGCGAGTTGCTGCTTTTAGCAACATTTAGCAATTTTACTGAAACATAATTTTGCTTCTCAAGTAAATGGTCTTTAGAAATTTGCACTGGAAAAGTGCACTTTGAAGCATTGCTAGTGCAAGAGATTTATATTTAGAGACCATATTGACATATTTTGTTCCCTTCAGATTTCTTTACTTGTTCTTAAAAGGTCTTAAATTTGCCTCGTAAACATGTGCAGAAGCAGCTCTTTGTAATCGATGGCTGTCAGTCGCTGGCATTGATGCATCAGATGATGCAGATATTCATTTAACGATCCTCCTGTTCTGATTGCCTGGTTTCCATCGTGTTTTCAAGAAACCTGTCACTACCGAGTCATGAAAAGCTGAAGCTGCTGTGTGTTTTCAGGAAACCTGTCACTATCGAGTCATGAAAAGCTGAAGCTGCTGTGTGTTTTCAGGAAACCTGTCACTATCGAGTCATGAAAAGCTGAAGCTGCTGTGTGTTTTCAGGAAACCTGTCACTGTGGAGTCATGAAAAGCTGAAGCTGCTGTGTGTTTTCAGGAAACCTGTCACTGTGGAGTCATGAAAAGCTGAAGCTGCTGTGTGTTTTCAGGAAACCTGTCACTGTGGAGTCATGAAAAGCTGAAGCTGCTGTGTGTTTTCAGGAAACCTGTCACTACCGAGTCATGAAAAGCTGAAGCTGCTGTGTGTTTTCAGGAAACCTGTCACTACCGAGTCATGAAAAGCTGAAGCTGCTGTGTGTTTTCAGGAAACCTGTCACTACCGAGTCATGAAAAGCTGAAGCTGCTGTGTGTTTTCAGGAAACCTGTCACTACCGAGTCATGAAAAGCTGAAGCTGCTGTGTGTTTTCAGGAAACCTGTCACTACCGAGTCATGAAAAGCTGAAGCTGCTGTGTGTTTTCAGGAAACCTGTCACTACCGAGTCATGAAAAGCTGAAGCTGCTGTGTGTTTTCAGGAAACCTGTCACTACCGAGTCATGAAAAGCTGAAGCTGCTGTGTGTTTTCAGGAAACCTGTCACTACCGAGTCATGAAAAGCTGAAGCTGCTGTGTGTTTTCAGGAAACCTGTCACTACCGAGTCATGAAAAGCTGAAGCTGCTGTGTGTTTTCAGGAAACCTGTCACTACCGAGTCATGAAAAGCTGAAGCTGCTGTGTGTTTTCAGGAAACCTGTCACTGTGGAGTCATGAAAAGCTGAAGCTGCTGTGTTTTCAGGAAACCTGTCACTGTGGAGCTGAAGCTGCTGTGTGTTTTCAGGAAACCTGTCACTACCGAGTCATGAAAAGCTGAAGCTGCTGTGTGTTTTCAGGAAACCTGTCACTACCGAGTCATGAAAAGCTGAAGCTGCTGTGTGTTTTCAGGAAACCTGTCACTGTGGAGTCATGAAAAGCTGAAGCTGCTGTGTGTTTTCAGGAAACCTGTCACTACCGAGTCATGAAAAGCTGAAGCTGCTGTGTGTTTTCAGGAAACCTGTCACTGTGGAGTCATGAAAAGCTGAAGCTGCTGTGTGTTTTCAGGAAACCTGTCACTGTGGAGTCATGAAAAGCTGAAGCTGCTGTGTGTTTTCAGGAAACCTGTCACTACCGAGTCATGAAAATCTGAAGCTGCTGTGTGTTTTCAGGTGTGAGGAGCACTGTTTGAGCTGTCAGGCTCCTGGAACCAGCTGCACGCAGTGTAAGGACGGATACAGCCTCATCAGCCGGACCTGCATCATGAAGGCCAGCTGTAACAACGGTACGTGCCTTCAGCCAGCCGGCACACAGATATAAGAGACAGACCCAGCCATCAGCACGTCTCACTTAATCGCTCACCCTCAGCCATCACTGTCTTAATTGCTCAAATGATAATCTGTTTAATTATCCAATTCATCTTTCTCTCTCTTAAGATCAAGACGAATGATTTACATTCTGTCAAACATTTCATTTTCTGTTTGACAAAAGATTTAATTGTATTAATAGAATTAATTTCATCTTTCTCTGTCATATGCCCAACCAGTCAATAATTACGCTGATTTGCATCTCATGAGGATTAAATAATATACAACAACTCATAAGTTTAGGACTGATTCGTGAGCTGCTGTGGATTCATTGAACTGAACCAGTTTTGTTTGTAAATCAGGATGATAATTAACAATTTAAAAATTTATATTTTTAAAAATATATGAAAATAAATATTAATTGTTAAAAAATCTAACATTGATTTCCCTTATATCCCAAACTCAGAATGTCTCGTGTGTGTGTGTGTGTGTGTGTGTGTGTGTGTGTGTGTGTGTGTGTGTGTGTGTGTGTGTGTGTGTGTGTGTGTGTGTGTGTGTGTGTGTGTGTGTGTGTGTGTGTGTGGGGGGTCACTGAGACATTCTGTTGAACA
>CM050413.1:37129430-37244430 GCA_027564155.1 Gymnocypris eckloni scoliostomus | reverse complement strand
AGAGACATAGAGCCAATCAAGTGTCGCTCACCACACACCAGCTACAGGTGGAGAGAGAGAGAGACATAGAGACAATCAAGTATGCGCCACCACACACCAGCTACAGGTGGAGAGGAGAGAGACATAGAGCCAATCAAGTGTATGCGCTCACCACACACCAGCTACAGGTGGAGAGGAGAGAGAGTCATAGAGACAATCAAGTGTACGCTCACCACACACCAGCTACAGGTGGAGAGAAGAGAGAGTCATTGAGCCAATCAAGTGTATGCGCCACCACACACCAGCTACAGGTGGAGAGAGAGAGAGACATAGAGCCAATCAAGTGTGCGGCTCACCACACACCAGCTACAGGTGGAGAGGAGAGAGAGTCATAGAGCCAATCATGTCGCTCACCACACACCAGCTACAGGTGGAGAGGAGAGAGAGTCATAGAGACAATCAAGTGTATGCGCTCACCACACACCAGCTACAGGTGGAGAGGAGAGAGAGTCATTGAGCCAATCAAGTGTATGCGCTCACCACACACCAGCTACAGGTGGAGAGGAGAGAGAGTCATTGAGCCAATCAAGTGTATGCGCTCACCACACACCAGCTACAGGTGGAGAGAGAGAGAGAGTCATAGAGACAATCAAGTGTATGCGCTCACCACACACCAGCTACAGGTGGAGAGGAGAGAGAGTCATTGAGCCAATCAAGTGTATGCGCTCACCACACACCAGCTACAGGTGGAGAGGAGAGAGAGTCATAGAGACAATCAAGTGTATGCGCCACCACACACCAGCTACAGGTGGAGAGGAGAGAGTCATAGAGCCAATCATGTATGCTCTCACCACACACCAGCTACAGGTGGAGAGGAGAGAGAGTCATAGAGCCAATCAAGTGTACGCTCACCACACACCAGCTACAGGTGGAGAGGAGAGAGAGTCATAGAGCCAATCAAGTGTATCGCCACCACACACCAGCTACAGGTGGAGAGGAGAGAGAGTCATAGAGACAATCAAGTGTATGCGCCACCACACACCAGCTACAGGTGGAGAGGAGAGAGAGTCATAGAGACAATCAAGTGTATGCTCACCACACACCAGCTACAGGTGGAGAGGAGAGAGAGACATAGAGACAATCAAGTGTATGCGCTCACCACACACCAGCTACAGGTGGAGAGGAGAGAGAGACATAGAGACAATCAAGTGTATGTGCTCACCACACACCAGCTACAGGTGGAGAGGAGAGAGAGTCATAGAGACAATCAAGTGTACGCTCACCACACACCAGCTACAGGTGGAGAGGAGAGAGAGACATAGAGACAATCAAGTGTATGCGCCACCACACACCAGCTACAGGTGGAGAGGAGAGAGAGTCATAGAGACAATCAAGTGTATGCGCTCACCACACACCAGCTACAGGTGGAGAGGAGGAGAGAGTCATAGAGCCAATCAAGTGTATGCTCTCACCACACACCAGCTACAGGTGGAGAGGAGAGAGAGAGTCATAGAGCCAATCAAGTGTACGCTCACCACACACCAGCTACAGGTGGAGAGGAGAGAGAGAGACATAGAGACAATCAAGTGTATGCGCTCACCACACACCAGCTACAGGTGGAGAGAGAGAGAGTCATAGAGCCAATCAAGTGTATGCGCTCACCACACACCAGCTACAGGTGGAGAGGAGGGAGAGAGTCATAGAGCCAATCAAGTGTATGCGCTCACCACACACCAGCTACAGGTGGAGAGAGAGAGACATAGAGACAATCAAGTGTATGTGCTCACCACACACCAGCTACAGGTGGAGAGGAGAGAGAGTCATAGAGACAATCAAGTGTACGCGCTCACCACACACCAGCTACAGGTGGAGAGGAGAGAGAGACATAGAGACAATCAAGTGTATGGGATTATTAGGAGGCTATGATTGACAAGGGCCAGTGGAGGGAATTTGGCCAGGACACCGGGGTTACATCCCTACTCTTTACGAGAAGTGTCATGGGATTTTTAATGACCACAGAGAGTCAGGACCTCGGTTTAACATCTCATCAGAAGGACGGTGCTTTTATTCAGTATAGTGTCCCCGTCACTATACTGGGGCATTAGGACCCACACAGACCACAGTGTGAGCACCCCCTGCTGGTCTCACTAACACCTCTTCCAGCAGCAACCTAGTTTTCTCAGGAGGTCTCCCATCCAGGTACTGACCAGCTCAACCCTGCTTAGCTTCAGTGGGCAACCGGTCTTGGGCTGTAGGGTGATATGGTTGTGGCTTTTAAGTTTGATCGAACCTTAAAATGCTAATTCTGTTATCATGTGCTCAACCTTGTCATTATAAACCTGTGAAACACAAATGAGAAATGATATTAACCTTATAAAGCCTATTCAATTTAATTTCTAAGGCCTCTAAATTGTCAAAATGATCAAATGTTGGTGGAAAATCTACATGCCTTCTGAGATCTGACTGATACATTTTTTGCAAGCAAACATATTTTAGTTATAATTGTATACGTCCACCTTTGTTTCACATGTGAAATCTGATTTACTGATTTATAAATTAAACTTTTAGCAATATTTCAAGATGAATATGATCATCAGGCTTTTGTTCATCTCTCAATCGTTATTTCATTAATTGCTTTGATCATAAAACGAAACACTTGAATATCATCATTATTGAGAGATATAGAGCGACAGCTTATATGTATCTGTATTGTATGCAAGTATACTGTTAGAAAGATCTCTGGTTTACATTACAAGCATCAGAAGTCTGACCACATTAAAGAGGGATAGTTGACATGTAGCTGATTATATGGTGTGTTTTTATGTTAAAACAAAAAGTAGGCTACATACAGGCCTACTGCATATATTATACTTTACAAACTCCATCAGGAATGTTTCATTGACTTTTACATTTTCTCCTGGGACATTAGTGTCAGCAGTTTTCTTTACATTAGACGTAGATCACATTAAAACTGCCTGGTAAACGTATTACCACATCTTCATCGGTCATTTCTAGCTATGCTTCATCTGATGATACACAGACTTTCATACTGAAAACATCTGCTGAACGTCTCCAAAAGCGCCCTCCACATCTGGTCGGAGCATCAGATGCAGCGCTGTATGAAGTGACAGATGTGGAGATGAGTTTCGGCAGAGGAATGAAGGAAATGTTCATCAGTGACAGTGTATTTTATACAGCTTCAACACATTTAGATGAGGGACAGAGACCAGCAGGACTGTGCTGCACTCTGGTGGACTCGAGACGGGTCGCTGGAGATGGTGTGTTCATTTCTAGGCCCACCGTTGTGTTCATTTAGTACGGAAGCCCGGAATTAAAACACAATAATAAAGGTCATTTTCCTCATTAGTTTATGTCTTGCATGCATTTCTCTCTATTTTGCCTCTTCTGTTTTTTTCTCTCTCCACAGAATAAAATATAAAGGCTTCACAGACAGCGACAGGATTAGGCCATAGTTCAATTAGGACATTTAAGTCATTTTTATAAATGTGCATAGAAAAAGAAAAAACGTACTGGTGTGCAAAACAAGTCAAAACTGATATACTCACAAATATATATTTTAAAATAAGAAGAAAAAGTCTGAAGTGTGCGATACAAACTCAGAAAAAAAGTCTGAAGATAAAAAGACCCAATTACATTTATTTATTTATTTATTTATGTAAATTAAATTATGTTGCATGAAATTTAACCAGTGGCATAAATAAGCTTCAGTCATTTCAAGTTCAGTATGTTTTTTCAAATTGTGTTACAAATGTAACTATTAAATGCATAATAGCCAAAAATAATTACTGTGATATCTTGAGAGAAAGATAAAATGTTAAGATGTCTAAAAGGCAAAAAAAATTATAAACTGAACATTTCTTACATGTATAATTTTATTTATATTATTTAAACAGCAAATAACATCTGCCGATATGTTGAGTATTATGCTATTCTGGATTTTCATGGATAGTTTGCTTTTTATTTTTAGTCTGTTTAAACCTTTGGATTAGAGTTAAACATAATAGGCTTACGATATAATAATTATATTTTATTAATTATATATAATATACTATATTAACATATAATACTTATAGTGTTTATGCATACATATGTGTGTGTGTATATATATGTTTAGAATTTGAACTTAATTATTATATGCAATAGATTTTTCTAAATACATATCTTCTGAAAGTTTATTTTTACACTTGACACATTATTTAATTCTTCCTCTCTTTTCTGTACCAGTGTTTATGTTTGTGCACCGCTGGAGCGCGTTCCTCCTCCAGTCCGCCTGGTGGCGCTGCGGCTTTCTGGCTAACGTGGTGTTTGTCTCGAGAAGAATAAAACAGACGCTTCCGTTTGGCGGCAGCGTGTGTGCGAAAGCTGTACGTTCATAATAAACTTTCGAGCGAAGTCATCTCTCGCGGCTCAAACTAATTCCTCTCAGCGGCTGACATGGTGAAGCTGACGGCGGAGTTAATCGAGCAGGCGGCACAGTACACCAACCCTGTGCGGGACCGAGAGCTCGACCTGCGCGGTGAGTCCGGCGCCATCGCTCATACGCGAATCACTCATTTATGTGCGAATAACTGATGCTGTGTTTGCAGGCTATAAGATCCCTGTGCTGGAGAACCTGGGCGCTACACTGGATCAGTTTGATACCATTGATCTGTCTGATAATGAGATCAGAAAACTGGATGGGTTTCCGCTGCTGAAGAGACTCAAAACACTGCTGCTGAACAACAACCGGATCTGGTGAGAGAACCAGACTTATATTTGTTATATTGGAATATATATTTGTTATATTATATTTTATGCACCGTTATTATTGTTATATATGACCCTGGACCCCAAAACCGGTCAGTTATTTTGAAATTGAGATTTATAAGTTAATAAATAATAAATAATAAATTAGCTCTCCATTGATGTATGGCCCTAACCCTAATCAAACCCACCTGAGCATGCTAATCAGTCTTCAAGATCATAAGAAAATCACAGGTAGGTGAGTGTGATCAGGGCTGGAGATGAACTCTGCAGCAGATTGGCCCTCCGGGGAAAGATTTGAGGAACCCTGTATGGCAGGGGTCACCAAGTTCGGTCCTGGAGGGCCGGTGTCCCTGCAGAGTTTAGCTCAAATACACCTGAAGCAGCTAATCAAGGTCGTATGTATACTTGAAACTTCCAGGCAGGTGTGTTGAGGCAAGTTGAAGCTAAACTCTGCAGGACACCGGCCCTCCAGGAACAAGTTTAAGGACCCCTACTGTAAGACATTGGACTCAAATTCCTGAAGGGCCACAGCTCTGCAGAGTTTAGCTCCAGCCCTAATCATCATCATCTTCATTGAAGTTTAACGACGGCTTGCATCGTAATCAAACACACCTGATCAAGCTCTTCAGGATCACTAGACACTTCCAAGCAGGTGTGGTTTACAGCTGAACTCTGCAGAGCTGTGGCCCTCCAGGAACTGAGTTTGAGACACTGCAGTATGGTTTATGATAGGATAATATTTGGCTGAGCTGAAAATCTGGAATCTGAGGGAGCAAAAAAATCATAAAAATTGAGAAAATCTTCTTTAAAAGTGTTCAAATGAAATCCTTAGCATTCATATTACTAATAAATTGTTATATATTTAAGGTAGGATGTTTACAAATACATCTTCATGGAACATATCTTTCCTTAATATCTTTATGATTTTTTGGCATAACATAAAAATGGATAATTTTGACCCATACAATGCATTGTTGGCTATTGCCACAAATACACCCGTGCCACTTAAGACTGGTTTTGTGCTCCATGGACACGTTATACACGGTTTATCATCATTTAATCTCACGCTGCTCTGCACTGTTCTTGCAAACACACATTAATCTTATGAAAGCGTGTTAAAAAGCTTGAAGGTTATGACTGTGTCTGTCTCGCTCGTTGCAGTCGATTTGGAGAGAACCTGGAGCAGGCTTTACCAAACCTGAAGGAGCTCATTCTCACAAGCAACAACATTCAAGAACTGGTGAGTCCAACCATAGATCTGCGTTCATGCACGATAATCAGTCCATCCATCTTTGAGCGTTAAAGCTGGGTTTCGATGGATTGTGATCAAGTGGTTGTTTCTGGTTCTCAACAGGGTGATTTGGATCCTCTTGCGACTGTGAAATCACTGAACCTCCTCAGGTACCGGCTGAAGAAACGTCTTTTACACGCTGTATTGTGTTTTAATGTTTAATCGTGAGATTAAATGAGCTGTTTTTCTGTTCTACAGTCTCCTCAGGAATCCAGTTACCAACAAGAAACATTACAGATTATATGTCATCAATAAAATCCCTCAGATCCGAGTTCTGGACTTCCAGAAGGTCAAACTCAAGGTATGAGTATGTTATTAATGTATTTTAGCTACACTATCATTCAAAGGATTTTTCGAAATAAACGAATGCTTTTATTCAGCAAGGATGCATTAAATTGATTAAAAAATGCTGTTCTTTTGAACTTAGTCATCTCTATTCATTCAGAATCCTTCACTGAAATATGAAGCTGTTTTCAACATTGATAATACCGGTAATAATACATATTTCTTGAGCAGTAAATCAGCATATCAGAATGATTTCTGAAGGATCATGTGACTGAAGACTGGAGTAATGATGCTGAAAATACAGCTTTGATCACATGAATAAATTACATTTTGATATATATTCACAGAAAAGGGTGATTTGAACGTGTAATAATTCTCAATATTATGTTTTTTACTGTATTTTGATCAAATAAATGCAGCCTTGGTGAGCAGAAGAGACTTAAACCTTTAAAAAGTTTGGACTCCTGACTTTTGAATCATGCTTTATATAAACAATATATGTCATGTGACAAAATACATATTTTATGAGCAGTTAATGTTTGTTATTTCACATTTAGGACTTTGTTTTTAGCAGATTATTTCTGTTAAAATGTCTAATCTTATCTATTTTGTTAGTTTGTTGATCAGTATCGGTGAAGGAGATTAATCTGGTTAAATATTGTACACTTCTGCATTATGGCTTAAATATCGGTCTGGTTATTTACTAATATTTTTGTACTGAATTTGTTGTTTAACAATTAACAAGACGGACTATTTGATGATTCATACTGCTTCCTTTGGACAGATTATTTCTGGAAGATTCATCTCTTATCATGTTATTTATAACTGTAGTCTAGTCTCTGGACCCTGTTCTTCATACGTTGCGTAGTACATGTGGTAATTAGTTTTTAAATGCACATGCGGGCTGAATTGGTTCGGTTGAGATCACTCAGTAATGCACGTATGAAGAACCGGGTCGTGGTCTGTTGTGAACGTCTGCTTTAACTCTCTGCTGTATCACTGTAGGAACGGCAGGAGGCTGAAAAAATGTTCAAAGGCAAACGAGGTGCTCAGCTTGCAAAGGATATTGCCAAGCAAACCAAAACGTAAGATGAAACTCCTTGATCAAGCACAGCTCTCCCGAATTACTGGACTGTGTAGTTCTGAACCCGACACTGACACTCGATTGGCTGTTAAAACCTAAATGTCCATGTCAAACTTCAGCAGTGTTTCTCAGGGGAGCTGGCTCAAGGCTTTTCTGTCTCGTATCAGTTTATTCACATTGATAAGATACTCAGATACTACACTCTGATTGTGGGAACGGTGGTTGAAGGGCTGCAGACGCATGCAAACACAGTTACATTGTCTGAATGCCAAATGTTCTCCGTTTCTCTCAGGTTTACTCCAGGAGCAGCACTTCTGACTGAGAAGAAAAGCGGCCCGACAGCTGCAGATGTGGAAGCCATCAAGGTACGGAAGAACTGAATATATATATATATATATATATATATATATATATATATATATATATATATATATATATATATATGTAAGTAAGCCCAAAATGTCGCTTTTTGTTATTATATTGAACTGAAAGCCATCTTATTATGCACAGTGTTGCACTGATTAAATTTCATGTAAATCATCCATGCTAACACACACTCCCTACATTTTATTTTTAGACATTTCACTTATAGATATAAAAGCAGTGAGTTTCTCGACAAGTTCACATGAGACCTAAAGCGCATCCTGTTTGCTTAAAAGTTTGCTTGCGGTTTATTCATTTGAGTGCACACAACAAAAGGAGTCTTTACAGATTCGAAAGATGTATGAATACTAATATCTTTATGACCAAGAGAATGACGGAGATTTTAAGAGCAAGTGAAATGAATGAATGGATGATTCCTGCAGCGGGCACACAAAACACTTCAATAGCTCATATTTAGGTTAACATCATATTGAGCGCCATGTAAAGTTTACTACATACATCTTTCAGATGAAAAGCCATATTTGAGGTTGATGAATGATAGGTGATTTTGGATGTCCTGTCCGATTGTATTACCACATAGACCATTTAACAATCTGTCCATCACGGACTGCTGAGCCTCTAGTTCAAGACTGTTTCGCCCAAAACAGTGCTGCCAGGTATACATCCGCTAAAATATCAGGGTGAAAGTCATCATAGCTTGCATAGTATAGACCCAGCTCCCATCCCAACTTTGAGAATAGATTAACGGCCATATTTTTTATCATAAGAGTCTCACGTTAACGCAGCTTGCGTTAACGCCGATAACGGCCCACCACTAGTTATAATATTGTCCCTTATGTTGTTTGCGTGCAGAATGCTATCGCTAATGCCACGTCACTGGCTGAAGTGGAGCGGTTGAAGGGACTCCTGCAGTCCGGACACATCCCGGGACGAGAGCTGAGATCAGGTATGAGTTTTAATAGGCACTTACACACAAACATATTCGTCAGTAATCAGGAATGATGGGAAAAGTGCTGGAAGTTGATTAGTACGGAGTGGGAACCCTGTGTGTCGCTGAAACCTGTAGCCCTGATGCAGTGAACTAATTACAAATCAAAACTAGTGATCGACCGATATTGATTTTTTATATAACCGATACTGATTATTTGTACATTTATGTACCCGATAACCGATATGCAGAACCGATATTTATTTACTGTTATAAAGTAAATAACTAACAGAGTGAAGCCCATTCTTTACTTTGGTTTTTCCTTCTTTCAGTCGTCTTTACAACAATAAAAACATTTTATTTATAAAAAGCATCATCAGCAACACTGATATTAATAATAAGCAAAATAATGTCTAATGTGTTCAAATGGAGAAAATAAAGGACAGAAGTCATAACTTCATTTTAATCTACAGTTTTAGGTTTAAACGCTGTTTAATAGACTAAAGAGTGAAGAATAATTCACTGAATAATATTCTCTGGAATATTGAAATATAACAAACAAAACATCGTATTTTATTGCATTTCTTAACTGTTTTATCAGAATTATTAAAATGTTTTTGTCTAAATTATGAAAACTGCTGACAGCGCGGTTTATCTATTTACACAGAACTATACTCAAACTGCGATCGCTTGCGGAGATAATAAATCATTAATTTAGATAGAGATGTATTTATTTAGATGATTATTGGTGAAATAATGGTTCTATAGTAAATGTTAATATAATTTAGTGTGTTTCAAACGAATGAATCTTGTATAAAGTTACATGCGGTGGCCGTGCTGGAGCTTCTCCTGAGTGAACAGTGTGTGTGTGTGTGTGTGTGTGTGTGTGTGTCTGTCTGTCCACTGCTCCAGGTGTGTGTGTGTCCACTGCTCCAGGTGTGTGTGTGTGTGTGTGTGTGTCCACTGCTCCAGGTGTGTGTGTGTGTGTGTGTCCACTGCTCCAGGTGTGTGTGTGTGTGTGTCCACTGCTCCAGGTGTGTGTGTGTGTGTGTGTGTCCACTGCTCCAGGTGTGTGTGTGTGTGTGTGTGTGTCCACTGCTCCAGGTGTGTGTGTGTGTGTGTCCACTGCTCCAGGTGTGTGTGTGTGTCCACTGCTCCAGGTGTGTGTGTCCACTGCTCCAGGTGTGTGTGTCCACTGCTCCAGGTGTGTGTGTCCACTGCTCCAGGTGTGTGTGTGTGTGTCCTCTGCTCCAGTTGTGTGTGTGTGTGTGTGTCCTCTGCTCCAGTTGTGTGTGTGTGTGTGTGTGTCCTCTGCTCCAGGTGTGTGTGTGTGTGTCCTCTGCTCCAGGTGTGTGTGTGTGTGTGTGTCCTCTGCTCCAGGTGTGTGTGTGTGTGTGTGTGTGTCCTCTGCTCCAGCTGTGTGTGTGTGTGTGTGTGTGTCCTCTGCTCCAGCTGTGTGTGTGTGTGTCCTCTGCTCCAGCTGTGTGTGTGTGTGTGTGTGTGTGTGTGTCCTCTGCTCCAGCTGTGTGTGTGTGTGTCCACTGTTCCAGTGTGTGTGTGTGTGTGTGCCCCACTGCTCCAGGTGTGTGTGTGTGTGTCCCACTGCTCCAGGTGTGTGTGTGTGTGTGCCAGGTGTGTGTGTGTGTCCACTGCTCCAGGTGTGTGTGTGTGTGTGCCCACTGCTCCAGGTGTGTGTGTGTCCACTGCTCCAGGTGTGTGTGTGTCCACTGCTCCAGGTGTGTGTGTACTTGGATGGGTCAAATACAGAGAACACATTTCACTGCTGGTTATACTCTGTATAATTGTGTATGTGACAAAGAAACGTTTTTTTCCTTTTACCGATTATGGTAAATGCTTAAATATCGGAAAAAATATATATCGGTCGATCTCTACTCAAAAGTATAACTCACTTGAGTCTCAGGCGGAGGCTTTTCTGAAAAGCTGATCTGCGTATTGTTCAATCAAGCAATGGGACATTTGGTTTCCTTAAGGATTAAAAATGATTAAGCTTCCCACATGTCTTTAATTGGCCTTTTCAGGAGCACCTGACATGGAAGAGGAAGAGGAGGAGGTCCAGGAGGAGATGCAGGAGTCTGTGCCCATGTACGAGGAGGCAGAAGACGGAGGCGACGACGACATGCAGGAGGACGTTCATATGAATGGATCATAGAGATGTTCACTCCGTGTCCATGCTTCAGATTCCTATTTGTTCTGACGCTGTTTGACAGAACTTGTTTCAATAAGTGTTTTTGTTTTTTTTGTAAATTAAATTACATTAAACATTTGTTTTTTTATAAATAACAATGATGTGAACTGTTTTTCCTCTCTCTCTTTATGTATATCTCTGAACGTGGTCAATAGTTTTTTTCAGTTTTCAAAAAAAAAATGTAACCGAAAATTGACCACCGTCAAAGACTAGAAATTAAAATATATGAATTCATAATGATTGTTTGTTCAGTGTTCTCACTCAAGCATGGCACATTTCTTGACTAATTATTTTCCACATGGTTTGTAAATAGTTAGGAAATATGATATAGGACTCAGGTTTTGATTTTCAGGTTTTTATATTTATTTATTTAGATAAAGCGAAGCCACAAATATGACCATCTTCATGCAAGGAACCCATTCTAAAATTTGAACGGCATCTACATTTTTTCTTGTATGAATACATAATTTAAAAATAATTTTCTTTAATGTTTTTAAATGTTTCAAATATTACTTAAAAATATTAAGTTTGAATCAAATTGTGGCTTTTTTCTTAGTACTGTAGTTGCATTATTTATTTTACACACTACCTACACTACTCACAGTACTGTAGTGTTAAATTTATTTATATTTACTCATTTAATTTTAGTATTTTTAACCACCGCGTGACAGCAGCGGCAATCCACCTGTCACTCAAGTGGCCACGCCCTTAATTATGCAGAACGTAAAGGCTTAATATAATTTAAACGGATGAGTTATAACCCCTCCAGGTGAAAGGAAGGGCAAAATGAGCTATATAAACATAAACCACTTTTAGTACCAGGCTGTAAGCATACTTTGTTCTGCTGTACAGTTGGGCATTTTAACATGGGAGTCTATGGGATTGACTCCTTTTGCAGCCAGCCTCCAGCGGACAGTCGATAAATTGCAGTTTTAGTCACTTCCGTGTTAATTTCTCGGGAGGTTGCCGCTTGGACTAACCATTAAACGCACTGTGAGTCCTCTGTGTTCTCCATTTCAACATTTAGACTGGTAACTGGTATGCTTAAGAGTAGCCCCAACGAGTCTTCTATACTCTTTGGTAGCCCGTTCTGCTTTGATCTGATTGGTCCCAGCCGGGCTTCCGTAAAGCAAGCAGCTCGCGCCTCCACGTCATCTTAAAGCTGATTGGCTGTGTTGTGACTGCGGAAGTGAGTCAGTGTGTTTGTGTGAATCAGGGTAGCTCGACGGAATAAAAATGCGCTAATTATTGGATATTCTCATAATAACATTAAAAAACAAACATCTTAAAGGCGTTTTAGTATGGAGGCGCAAGATGGCGCGCATGTCCGAGATGAAGATGTTCCTCCTCAGAACCAGGATCTGGGTTTTCTGCTGCCGTCTGGTATGTAAACACGAGTTCACCGAGCTGCCAGCATCCACCGGAGCATGATCCCTCATCTGTGACTGGCTTATTAAAGGACACATTTGATATTCTAGAGCGCAGTGATGCGGATCTGATCCGGAAATGATTAGTCACACTATAGGTTACAATGTGTAAGCCAATAAGATACATTAGTTACACTATCTTATAAACATTATACAATGCTTAATGGATTAATAAACCAGCAGACCTCTTTTTGCTCGAAAAGTGTCATTCTTTCGTTAAAAAAAGAAATATTTTGGCTGATGCAATGTTATTCTGGCATTTTAGGAGATTTAGGTATTTAAAAATATTTGTATATTTTTAGAGTCTTTATTTTCCATAACATACTAATTTTAATATTTGAATTAAATTTGACGCACATTATATACTTATACACTTATGTAGGTATACATTATATACTTCTAATTTTAAAACATACACGTAGCATATATTCAATAAAGTGTATATTTGATATAAAATGATGTAAGTTTCTTGACACTATAATTATTAGGGATGCACCGAAATGAAAATTCTTGTCCGAAACCGAAAAACAAGGAAACCAAGGCCGAAACACCGAAATAAATTATGCTAATTATTAGTACCATTGCATTTATGGCTATGACTGTGTGCTAACTTTACTAAAATCAAGGCATTGCAATTGCATAAATTAATATTAAAGTTTCAAAGAATAAATCAATTACAAATTATGCAAATATTTATTTAGCACATTGCAACAATGCACAGTATAAAATGAAATTCAAACTAAAATGTTTAACTTGACCTCACTTATGTGTACATTAAATAATAATGTACTGGCCTGCTGAAAGGTTGTAAAATTAAATGTTCTCCGAAAATGCACGCTTTTGGGCCATTTTCGCAAAAATTTTCGGTGGCCGAATATTCGGTGCATCCCTAATAATTATTTTTAATGGTATCCGTAAAAGTTGTTAAACATGTAATGTAATGAGAAATACAGCAAAGATGAGTAGATTCTTATTATTAATATCTGTCTATTATTATTATTAATGTTTTATATTATTTTGTTTGTAATTATTTGTATTTATTGTTTTATTATTCAGCCAAATTTATTTTAAACATTTGTAGTTTTTCACATCTGCTAAAACGAGTGTGTGTGTGTGTGTGTGTGTGTATATATATATATATATATATTTTTGATATATGATTTTTGACTAATGTAATGTTTGTTATTCATTATATTAGTTACTGATACAGTTACCAACAATAATCAACTGTATTGCAGTCTATTGATCATGCTTTATAAAGTGCATATAGTCTTTGCAGTGCCTGGATTGTGAACGTGTGATGTTCTTGTGACAGTGTCATCTTTCCTGTCGGAGTACGGCTGGTATGCGGCGTTCACGTGTGTGGGAGTGTATCTGCTCCTCCAGCATCTCCGCAAGAACAGATCCACAGCTGGTCAGAGCTCGCCGGTCTCCACCAGCAGCCAAGGTCAGAACGCACAGTGACTGCTGTCTGCAGATTGAGATGTTAGAGGTGCGTGTGTGTGATAGCAGAGGTGTGTGTGTGTCCCGTCTGCAGACCCGGACTCTGTGGTGAGGCGTCAGACGGCTCTGGAGGCGTCCCGCAGGAGATTGCAGGAGGAGCAGGACGCCCGAGCGGCAGAGTTCAGAGAGAGGCAGCAGAGGGTGAGTGTCCCGCTGCACGCCGCGGCCGTCTGTCTTACTGTACTCCCGCTGCACGCCGTCTGTCTTACTGTACTCACGCTGCACGCCGTCTGTCTTACTGTACTCACGCTGCACGCCGCCTCTGTCTTACTGTACTCACGCTGCACGCCGTCTGTCTTACTGTACTCACGCCGCGGCCGTCTGTCTTACTGTACTCACGCTGCACGCCGTCTGTCTTACTGTACTCACGCTGCACGCCGTCTGTCTTACTGTACTCACGCTGCACGCCGTCTGTCTTACTGTACTCACGCCGCGGCCGTCTGTCTTACTGTACTCACACCGCGGTCGTCTGTCTTACTGTACTCACGCCGCGGCCGTCTGTCTTACTGTACTCACGCTGCACGCCGCGGCCGTCTGTCTTACTGTACTCACGCTGCACGCCGTCTGTCTTACTGTACTCACGCTGCACGCCGCAGCCGTCTGTCTTACTGTACTCACGCTGCACGCCGCGTCGCCTGTCTTACTGTACTCACGCTGCACGCCGTCCTGTCTTACTGTACTCACGCTGCACGCCGCGCCGCCTGTCTTACTGTACTCACGCTGCACACCGCCTGTCTTACTGTACTCACGCTGCACACCGCCTGTCTTACTGTACTCAAGCTGCATGCCGCCTGTCTTACTGTACTCATGCTGCATGCCGCCTATCTTAATGTACTCACGCCGCGTCAGATGTCTTACTGTACTCACACCGCGGTCGTCTGTCTTACTGTACTCACGCTGTATGCCGCGGTCGTCTGTCTTACTGTACTCACGCTGCATGCCGCGGCCGTCTGTCTTACTGTACTCACGCTGCATGCCGCGGTCGTCTGTCTTACTGTACTCACGCCGCGGCCGTCTTTCTTACTGTACTCACGCTGCACGCCGTCTGTCTTACTGTACTCACACCGCGGTCGTCTGTCTTACTGTACTCACGCTGCACGCCGTCTGTCTTACTGTACTCACACTGCATGCCGCGGTCGTCTGTCTTACTGTACTCACGCTGCATGCCGCGGCCGTCTGTCTTACTGTACTCACGCTGCGGCCGTCTGTCTTACTGTACTCACGCTGCGCGCCGTCTGTCTTACTGTACTCACGCCGCGGTCGTCTGTCTTACTGTACTCACGCTGCATGCCGCGGCCGTCTGTCTTACTGTACTCACGCTGCATGCCGCGCCGCCTGTCTTACTGTACTCATGCCGCGCCGCCTGTCTTACTGTACTCACGCTGCATGCCGCGCGCCTGTCTTACTGTACTCACGCTGCTCGCCACGGCCGTCTGTCTTACTGTACTCACGCCGCGCCGCCTGTCTTAATGTACTCACGCGCCGCCTGTCTTACTGTACTCCCGCTGCATGCCGCGTCGCCTGTCTTACTGTACTCATGCTGCACGCCGTCTGTCTTACTGTACTCACACCGCGTCGCCTGTCTTACTCTGTACTCACGCCGGGCCGCTCTGTCTTACTGTACTCACACCGCGTCGCCTGTCTTACTGTACCACGCCGCGGCCGTCTGTCTTACTGTACTCACACCGCGGTCGTCTGTCTTACTGTACTCACGCTGCATGAAGCGTCCGTCTGACTTACTGTACTCACGCTGCACGCCGTCTGTCTTACTGTACTCACGCCGCAGCCGTCTGTCTTACTGTACTCACGCTGCACGCCGTCTGTCTTACTGTACTCACGCTGCACGCCGTCTGTCTTACTGTACTCACGCTGCATGCCACGGCCGTCTGTCTTACTGTACTCACGCCGTGGCCGTCTGTCTTACTGTACTCACGCCGCGGCCGTCTGTCTTACTGTACTCACGCCGCGGCCGTCTGTCTTACTGTACTCACGCCGCCGTCTGTCTTACTGTACTCCCGCTGCACGCCGCGGCCGTCTGTCTTACTGTACTCACGCCGCGGCCGTCTGTCTTACTGTACTCACACTACATGCTGCGGCCGTCTGTCTTACTGTACTCGCACTGCTCCTCTGATCTGTTTAGCTGGAGGAGGACAAGAGAAGACAGAAAATCGAGATGTGGGAAAGCATGAAGGAGGGAAAGAGTTACAAGAGGACGGCAAATGTTGCACAAGTAAGTCTCCTTTGAGCGACTAATGTCTCCAGACCTCAGGTGCTGCGTTTACATATTATTTCTCATTTCCAGCAGAGCACAGAAGAGGCCAGTTCCTCCAGCTCACTGAGACCAAAGACAGACACAAAGCCCCTTCGCAACAGTGGTACGCAAGCCTTACATGTTCTCTTGTGATCATACAAATGGTTAAAATTTGTTTTCATTTTTGGGTGGTCATTTCTATAACTATACAAAATTAGTTAAATGAAATACAGTACAAGTATACAAATGTCATTCCAATCCTGTATGACTTTGTAAATGAGGCAATCATTTTCCATTTTTGAGTGCATTAACCCAATAAATCAATCTATTTTACACTTTCAGCCCCATATTTCACAAGGGAAAGTATTCTGGTTGTTCGTTTATATTGCAATGGTATTCATTCCTGTTTCTTGTGTTTGAACACTTTTAGTTGTTTGCTTTTATAACTATAGGAAAACAAATAAAGAACATACAATATGAATAATATAAAAGAGCACAATGGCCATGATTTACTCTCCCTCGTGTGATTCTAAACCTGTAAGACGTTCTAAAGCATGCAAGCAGTTTTTCAGGTCACTAACACAAATAATAACCCATTTTTCAGATTAGGCCAATATTTGACCGGAGAAAATGATCCTTGTTGTCAGTTGATATTTAGAGATGAACGTTTCTTTGTTTTTTTTACATTTGGAAACAATATTGCCAAATAAATATGAAATTATATATGTATGATTTATATAGGAGTATTTATATAAATAAAATAATAATAATTATATATATGATTAAATGATAACCTCGTAATTTATTCATCCTTATGTTGTTTTTATGTTTCTAATCCACCATTCATTCATTTAATTTATTTGTTTTTTTGTTTATATCTTTATTTGTGCCATCGCCATTTATTTTAAATGCACTAATCTCAAAACATGTTCTAGTTTTTCTGAATGTTCCAGTATTTCACAGGAAAGAATGATTATTGTTGGTTAATTGCACATGATATTCAGACTTTCAGGTGTTTCTTGTGCTAAAATATATATTTGAGTCTTTATTTGTACTGTACTTCCTTTATTTAATTTATTGTTATGTTCTGTGTCTCTGTGTGTGTGTGTGTGTGTGTGTGTGTGTTGTGTCTGTGTGTGTGTGTCTGTGTGTCTGTCTGTGTGTGTGTGTGTGTGTGTGTCTGTCTGTGTCTGTGTGTGTGTGTGTGTGTCTGTCTGTGTCTGTGTGTGTCTGTGTGTGTGCGTGTGTGTCTGTGTCTGTTTTGTAGGATACAGTCCTCTGTCCGGAGACGGAGGAGGAACCTGGAGACCCGGCAGGAGAGGCCCGTCCGCGGGTGGATGAGGTTAAAGTGCGGTCAGACTGACCTCTGACCCTCCATAGGAACACACAAATATTATCTGAATGAAGCTGTCAGCTCTCATCACAGGACAATAGCAAATATAGTTCTACTACACACAGGTCTTCATGCACTCTTTCATTTTTTCTGGTGACAGGCTAATTGTCTTTTTACACACACTCATGTCGTTCCAGTCCTGTATGCTGGAGTTTTCTTCAATGCAATAGCACTATTGTCTGAACTCAGAAGACTTGAAATATCGTGTAGTGCACAGATTGATTGGACAATTTTTCTATTTGTACGTTTTGTGGTGCATTTGCAGTCAGAATGACATGAGGGTGAGTCAAGGACAAAGTGTCTATTTTTTGACTGTTCTTTTAACACATAATTAAGAAGCTATTACCTGTGTGTATGATTGCCAGCTTCTAATGACGCCTCCTCATCAAAGGTATTAATACTCCTGAGGCGGGCTGATGATCTTCAGTAATAACCGTGTTCCTGGTTTTAGCTGTTTGCTGTGCTTAATAAACTCCTAGAGAGTAAATAGAAATGCAGAGTACTATGTTTATATCTCTGAAATGTTTGTTTTCTGCTGTAAAAGCAGGGTTGTGACCGATGCAGTGGTTCGTGATGTGTGTGGTCTTTGCTATTTTCTTAGGCATGACGCGTCAAAGTCATTGTGTTGTTCTCGCTTTATAGTTTCTCAGAATAAAAATTCATATTTACTCGATGTTTGTCCGGGTCTCATTTGTCAGGACAACACCATTCACTGTATTATCCGGTTTCAGGACCATCAGAGTAACTATGTATACTTTTCAATAAGTGATTTTTAGGACATAAAGAAAAAGAAAACTATTTTTCTCTAAACAAATTACAGATGTTTAGTATTTCATGATAGCAGGGATATTATAGTTAACTACTAAACCATAAAAAAACATTTTCAATAACTAACTTGCAAAAAAAAAATGCAAACATCAGAAATAATATAAAAAATAAAACTTATTTTAGTTAGTTGCCAAAGCAACATTTAATTTTCATTTATTTTAACGGATGCACTAAAATAATAAAAATGGAGAAAATATTAATAAAACTATAAAAACGAATAAAAGTGGAAAAATGAAATTATTTTTTATGAAAAAAATATATATAACAATATGATCTTGATACTAAAATAACACTGCATAGAAGTTCGTTAGTAGAAGTCAGGCAAAAATAGCATCCATGTAGAGCAGTGAAATTATTATAATTCACCCTAATGCTTATGATTTTAAAACTGTCCATCCGTCTGTTTAATATTTGATCCATATACGACGCGACATGAAAACCCACTGCAGAAGAGGAAGGACCCGGCTGAAATATAAATCTCGCGAGAACACACTTTATCCACCAGGGGGCGAGATTAGCACGTGATTTAGAACATAACGGCGTCCGTCACAGTTCTAGAAAACGGAGGAATTCCGTTACAAAATATATATATAGAATTAGGAAATCATCATCTGACTATTAAATATGAAATATATAATTATTATATTGAATTTCAAACATAAAAAACTGAGCTTGACCTGATTAAACGTATTTTATTGCAGTATCTAAATATAAGTATGGTGAGAAACTATTTAAATAAGCCTCGAAGTGATTGCTAGATTTTGTTAATAATTAAAATAAATATATTTTATAATTATTATAATTTTTGTATAGGTTTTTGAGAGATAGGCAAGAGAAATAAACATGTTGTCATAAAATGGAAACCTAAAAACAGATGAATGTCCCTGAAAATGTTGAAAAGATTACTCCAAAATAACTCATAGATACAGACCCTTTTATTTTACTTTATTCTGAGACTTAAATCGAGTTGTAAAGATCTTCTATAATTCTGTAAAAGGAAATAGAAAGTGGCTTCTGGTTTGACAAATTTACTTTTTTAAATACATGACGTTAAATACAACGTTCATTAAATCTAATCCCATTATTTGTTTGTTTTTTTGTAAATAAACAATATATTTTTATTTCAAATAAATAAAACTGACAACAGTTTCCTGGCGAGTCTTACAAAAGAAGTTTCCGTTCACGAGAAAAAGACGCAACGCTTTTGCCTACATGAAACGTCATCAGCCAACTCCGCTCGGCCAATCAGCGACGAGCTACGGCGCCTCCAGCGTGTCAAAAACCCTCGACGGTTAAGCCGCAGACGCGGTTATAACGCTCGCGCTCACTCACAATGGCGAGATAGTCGCGAGAACGAGGATGCAGCCGCACTTCTTGAGACAGCAGACTGTTCATTTTTCCTGACTTATCACCGATTCAGGCGCGAAGCGACCGAGACACGTTCACGAAGCCGATCATGGCTCGCGAGGAGCGGATAGTCGGCGATTAGATGGCAGTGGCTGATGATCTACGGGGATTGGAGCGCTGCAACGTACTCAGCAGCGGCGCTAAACGGTGATCAGCGGTGACCATGCTCGGACCCAAACCCAGCGTTCTGGACGGGACTGCAGCAGCGCGTGGCGTTTAAAAAACCGAAGGCGTGAAGACATAAAAGCCCCGATCGAACCGGAGGTGTGAGCGTACGCTGCAATGACAGGCAGAAGCCGCAGGTCGTGGTTCAGCGTGCTGCTGGGGCTGGTGGTCGGGTTCACACTGGCGTCCAGGCTCATCCTGCCCCGGGCCACCGAGCTGAAGAAAGCGGGTCACAAGCGGCGGGCGAGCGGCGGCGGCACCGGCGGCTGCGGAGGAGGAGCGGGGATGATGATGATGATGAAGAAGGAGTACGGAGGGGCGCTGATGCCCGGTACGGAGAAGCCCGCGGTGCCCCGGTCCAGCAGTTTCCTGTTCGTGGGCGTTATGACCGCGCAGAAGTACCTCAACAACCGCGCCGTGGCAGCGCACAGGTAACGTTAACTCAACGTGTCTGCGTACGAGAAATCACCATGGTAACGTACTTTCTGCCCAAATATGGCAGAGTTGCAACGTAGTTATTGTGTTGGTTGCCACAGATTTATCGGTGTAGTAGTAGTAACGATAATTTTCATGTTTTAGGCATTAGACAAGTTACCAAGGTAAATCATGGTAAGCATGGAGAAAAGTCTATGTTGTAAGTTTTTTTTAGATAGCGGTAACGTTATATGTGTTGAGAAAAAAAAAACCGTTTGTGTGGGCGGGAAAATATTCGTCCGTTGTACGAGGAATCACCATGGTAACCGTAGAACCGTAAACATATTATACAAATACATTTAGGGAAAAAAAGTAATTGTTGAATGAATTGCGGTGAATTATGGTACGGGTATAGAAAAGTACGCGATAGTTAGATATTTTATTTCATGAGAAATAAATACGGCAGAGTTACGACGTTAAGGTGCTGGTTGCCGCCGATTTATCGTTGTAGGAACGATAATATTCGTGTTTTTTATGTTGACAGGTTACGTTACCAAGGTAAATCATGGTAAGGATGGAGAAAAGTCAGGACAATGCTGGATATGTTTTATATCTGCTTTTAGATCGTGGTATTTGTTTAAAAAACAAATATGTGTGTGGGCATGAAACATTTTCAGAGAAATCACCATTGTAACCGTGGTTTCTGCCTAAATGTCAGTTAGTTTTTACTTCTATATTTTCTGTAAAGAAATAATTGAATATGGAATCTTCTTTAAAATAATTATTTTGGGAAAACACTAGTTTTCTTGTAGTAAAATCATTTTTTATGATTTTGGCAGAGAAAGTGGTTAACGTTACCACTGTAAAGATGGAGAGAAGTCCTGGAGAAGTCCTGCTTTTTAGTTAGTTTAGTTATTATTGTTTTGTGTGTGTGTAGGTGGGGAAAATGTCAGGCCCTTTCTCTGGGAACATGCAACACAACTCCTTGTTCAGGCTCTTGTTCTGTCCAGACTTGACTATTGTAATGCTCTCTTGGCAGGTCTTCAGTTCTATCAAACCTCTACAATTAACCCAAAACGCTGCTGCAAGATTAATCTTTGATTAACCGATAAGAACGCACGTCACACCTCTGTTCATCAATTTGCACTGGCTACCAATAGCTGCTCAATGCATTAAATTCAAGGCATTAATGTTTGCCTACAGAAGCACCTCTGGCTCTGCACCCCTTTACCTAAATTCATTACTTCAGACTTATATGTCCTCTAGAAGCTTGTGTTCTGCAAGTGAACGACGCATTACTGTACCATCCCAAAGAGACACAAAATCACTTTCACAGACTTTTACATTAACTGTTCCCATCTGGTGACCTGCCCAACTCAATCCCAGCAGCTGAATCCTTACCATCTTCAAGAAACGCTAAAACACATCTCTTCCATCTTTATTTGACCTCGAACTCTACCACTCTCTATTCTAATTCTATTTTATCTAATCTGTCTTCTTTTTATTAAAAGAGACACACACTTGACCCTCTATCAATAGCATATTTTTCTCTAACTACTAGCTTTTCTTGAAAACTAACTTTTTTTTTTCTTTTTATATTCTATATAGTCGTTTTTTTAAATAAAATCCTTCCTACGTGTACTGCGTTAGTCTAACCAGGACTTGTAATAGCACTTGCATGTTGTTGCTCTTTTGTTGGTTTTGATTGCTTCTATAATGTCCTCATTTGTAAGTCGCTTTGGGTAAAAGCGTCTGCTAAATGACTAAATAAATATTCATAATTCAACAGTCTGCATACAAGAAATCACCATGATAATCATAATTGTTGCCTTAATGTCATAGTTTATTTGTACTTCTGTGAAGTTGAAATAATTAAAAACATTTGTATTGTACTGGTAACAGTAATTTTATGCTAATTTGGTGGAGACCGTGGATACCATGGTAAATTATGGTAAGGATGGAGAGAGACCAAGGTTATGCTGAAGTATTTAATTTGAGCCGTTTTGTTTGATTTTTTTTTTGCTGTTATTTCTTTTGTCTGGTGTAAGGGAATTAAATGCATCCATGTACAAGAGATAAACATAGTTTCTCAAAATGTCTTTTTTTATGTAAAGTCAAATAATATATAGCATCTTTCTCGAAAAATAGAGATGTGTGTATATATATATATATATATATTTTAACAAACACACACTTTTATTGTAGTTGTAAAAGTAACTGATAGAGGCGGTGGATACCACGGTAAATCCCTCTCCTGGATTGGACTAATTTAAACGATGACCCTTGTAAAGCGGGCATTAATCGGGTTAATTACCATCTTATGGTAAATCACTCGTTGTATTCCTCAACTGTTAGCCACTTTGGATAAAACCATCTACCAACTGAATCAATCTAAATGATGGTATGGATGGAGAAGCTGTTTAATCAGCATTATAATTAAACAAATTCATGTATGAAGAATCATCATGGTAACCCATCATTTCCTCCGAAGTTATGTAATGTTACTTCTGTACTCGTAGTAATTTCATGCATGGTCTTTCTCAAACTGGAAAGAGCGAACAGGGTTATGCTGAATCATTTTAAGTCAGCTTTATTTCCTCTTTTGTGTTCATAGGTTTCTGCCAAGGTGTTATAGTTACTACATAATGTTAGTTCTGTAAAGTCATTATAATTGAATATTCAATATGTAAATAGTATATGAAGCCTTCACTATCCTCCTCATTTTTAAAGGCACGTTTGACTAATGCCAGTTTACCACATTATTATTATTATTATTATTATAGGAATAGTATTTGTGTGGTGCTTTGGCAGAGGCTGTGGTGTTATATGGTAATTTGTATAAGGATGGAGAGGACGGAGATGTGCTGAAGCAAGCATTTATGTCATACGTGTAATCAGCAGTAATTCCTCACCGGGGAGGTTTTTCGATGTGAATTGGTGGAAAGGCCCGAGCATCATGGGAGTATTTAAGATGGCTGATTCTCTTGTTGCTGTATTTCCTACAGCTATAGTCCTGCACAGGAGCAATTTACATTCATGCATTTAGCAGACGCTTTTATCCAAAGTGACTTACAGTGCATTCAGGTTATACATGTTTTGTCAGTATGTGTGTTCCCTGGGAATCGAACCCACAACCTTTTGCGCTGCTAACGCAATGCTCTACCACTGAGCCACAGGATTTAAAGATGTTCTCAAACCCACATTACTTCCCCTGGTCTGCAGTCTCCGTTATTTAACTGCAGTGTTTGATTTGCATATGTAACCGAGATGCATGCATATGAACAAGGTTGTGTTTCAAAGCAGATCTGGGCTGTTTCTGGTTTTGAGTGCTGAATGTCAGACTGACATCTTGTTGTCACTGCAGGAGTGTGCGAAAGGTTAACACGGTCTCTCTGGGTTCCCCTTTAGTTTGCAGAGAACAGGAAGAAGGGTTTTGTTGGCAAGCAGAGTGGATATTATCTGAAGGAAAACAGTGCTGGACACTGAGTGTATTTCAGAGGCTCGTGCTCGTTTGTCTGCAGTGTTAAATCAGGTTCAGCTGCTGTGAGCGTCCTCCTACAGGGTCATGACAGTCCTGGGCATTTTATCCTCGTGTTGAGGGCTGCGTTTAGTTTATCGGTTTTCTTTCCATGTGTTTATAATGAATCCGCTTGGGACATTTGTTTTTAAACCTCGTGAATCATCCTAATGCTGCTCTCTGCTTAATATTTTCATCAATCTGATCATAACTTGTGGTGCTATTTCTTCCCAGAAGCCTTAACTCCCCTTTACACTAAGAATGATAACTATAAAGATAACGATATTAGCACACCAGTAGAAGATATGTGACCCTGGACCACAATTTTTCCATTTATACATCATCATAAAGCTGAATAAATAATATTACCATTGATGTATGGTTTGGTAGGAGATACAACTATTTGAAAATCTGGAATCTGAGGGTGCAAAAAAATCTAAATGTTGAGATTTTTTTACTTAATATCATAATGATTTTTGGCATAAAGAAAAATATAATTTTGACCCATATAATGTACTCTTGGCTATTGCTACAAATACACCCCAACGACTTAAGATTGGTTTTTGTGTGAACGGGCATTTAGGCTGATGAGACACAGGGCAACTTTTTGAGCAATGTTGCCAAGCAGCTTTGTTTTAATATTGCCTTCAACAGACAACCAGGTGACCACGGCCGATCTAAAGTATCCAGATAGACATTTGTTACCCATCTCACTGGGAAAGTGCCCAAGTAACACTGCTCAAAACCTGGCAAAATTACTCAAAAGATGCCCCGTGTATCAACCGCCTTAACGTGCTAATGTCAATCGCACTTAACCAAGGTTTGTTTGTTTGTTTTTAAACGATCAATGCTGATATTTACAGTGCATAATTAGTATTTTCCATATTTATATTGATTTCTGTATTTTCTGAAGTCTGTGTTCGTTTACACGTGAGCAGCTCATGTTTTCAGTGTCTCGGAGCGGCTTGGTTTGCTGTTCTAAGCAAGTTTTGAGTTTGTTCTTGATGTACGGTGACCTTGAGTAATCTGAAAGGCACCTTAAATTAAAAGTATTATTTTATTGTTATATTCAGAGTCAGAAAACGGGCTTTCCTACACATGCCTGATAATAGCTTTTAATGATGATGTGAGAATGTGCACACAATACTGCTTAAATAAAACTTACTTAACATTGAAAAACATTGGTTTTAGCCAATTTTGGTATTGATAAGAGAGGTTTTCTTTTTATTACGGTGCTCACACACACATTTCTCCTTGTTTTTGCATTATGTAGGACCTGGGCCAAGACCATCCCGGGCAAGGTGGAGTTTTTCTCCAGCGAGGGTTCAGACCTGACGATCCCCATCCCCGTCGTGGCTCTGCAGAACGTGGACGACTCGTACCCTCCGCAGAAGAAGTCTTTCATGATGCTTAAGTACATGCATGACCACTACCTGGACCAGTTCGAGTGGTTCATGCGAGCCGACGATGACGTCTACATCAAAAGCGAGAAGCTGGAGAGCTTCCTAAGGAGTCTCAACAGCAGCGAGGCCATCTTCCTCGGCCAGACGGGCATGGGTGCCCGCGACGAACTGGGCAAGCTGGCGCTGGAGCCGGGCGAGAACTTCTGCATGGGCGGCCCTGGCGTGATCATGAGCCGTGAGGTGCTGCGCAGGATGGTGCCCACATCCGCCAGTGCCTGCAGGAGATGTACACCACCCACGAGGACGTGGAGGTGGGCCGCTGCGTGCGCCGATTCGCCGGCGTCCAATGCGTCTGGTCATATGAGGTAAGAACGTGCAATACACCTGGTACGCTTGTAAAATTACAGGGCCAAACGACGGCGATCCCGTGACCATTTGCATAATTATTAGTGTCCCATATTTCCTGCAGCTCAGGTTTGAGGTTTCTAATGCATATTGTTTGAAATCAGCCTCTTCATTGAACTCGCAGAGCTGCAATTTTCCGGTCCTAGAAATTATAGGTTGTAGTGAATCAGAAAAGCATGCTTTCTTTTCACCATCAACTCCCAGACGGCTTTGATCCTTCAAAGGGCTTCACCGATACCTGAACAGGTATTACAGAGAGAGCCTCGGCTGTCCAGGGATGGGGCGTCTAGATCAGCTGCTTTCTCAGAGCTGTTATGGGGTGTCTCGTAGGAAATGAAGCTTTGGGCGGTGACTTTTTTTTGGAAAGGGTGACCTCTGACCTTGGAGAGATGGGATGAGTCAGTCATCGTCTCTTCAATGGTTGGGGTTCATAACCTGCTGTGATGCCTCTTTCTCTCCTTCTCTTTTTGTGAACATGAAAAGACTGAGAAATGCTTTGTATAAAGGAGACGTTTGCATCCAGGTGAATCTCATGCACATATCCGTCATATTTCACACAAACAAACTAAACCTTTTCTTATTTTTTTTGTCTTCTTAAAAATTCTATTTTAAAAACATTACAAATTTGACAATTTCCCAGATGTTTAAGCAGTTTATTAAGACCCAGTTCTTATTACCACAATGCTTTTATACTGCTTTTATGATTAATTTTTGTAATTTGAACTTTTGATTTTTGTTAGATTCTTATCATTTTTCATCCAGGTATTTTTCATTTCATAACATGGTAAAAAATTATAATAAGGTCCCATTAGTTAACATTAGTAATTGCAATAACTAACAACGAGCAATACATTTGTTCCAGCGTTCATTAATCTTTATTAACATTGATTAATAAAAATACATTAGTTAATCATGTCAGGTCCAATAAATGATATTAACAGACAAAGTTGGTTTTAATAATATCTCATTAAATGTTGAAATTAAGATTAATAAATGTTTTAATTGTTAATAGTTCATATTAACTAATGTAGTTATATAATGTTAACAAATAAAACTTGATTGTAAAATGCACTAAAAATTACATCTTTATTCTTCTTACATTGATAAAGTACATTATAAAATATAATTATATACATTTAATTTATGAAGTCAGTTTTCATTACTCCAAAATAATGATTATTAATTCATTAATATTCGTTTTCGGTATTGAAAATGTATCGAGAATGACTGTTTCCTGTAAAAAGATCTGGATGCATCCAATTTGCTTCATTTTCATAAATAATTTTTACAATGCAAAATGTCATCATGGTCCTAAATGAATCTTTTTTGATTTTGGAGTGAGATGTGGAGCATGTTGCTTCATCTACATCTTCTGGCGTTTACTATGGAAAAGAGAAAGCATATTTAGTGTGGCTCTTTAATGTTTTATCTGGATTTCCTTCTTTCAATAGACGTTGGATTCAGGCACACGACGGGAAGCGGCTCTTTCCCATCTTCTGCTAGTTTTGAGTAAAGCGCTTTGAATTTTTCTCCAACATCTCGAATAAGTCTTGGCGTATCGATTAATCAACCAAGACCATCCGTCAAAGCGAGATTACCCTTTTCCCATCTGCTCCCGATGAAGGAGCCACACGCGCAATCCGTCACCGTAAATGTGACATCGCTTTTCACAAAGTAGCAGAACGGAAAAATGAAAGGGTTGGAAAGTTATCAGAGGTTCTCCATGAGTCTTTTTGGGCTTGTGGAATGAAGTCTTAACGAGTCTCCCCGTGACTGTGGCCGCTGGGATCTTAATGCACATTTGATGTGTGCTTTAATTACAGCCGTGCAGGATTAGTTCGAGAAGGCACAGCTGGGGAACCTGCTATTAATGTCGGAGCGTTCGGCCTCTGGTTCTTTATGGATCTACTGCACTGCAAGTCTCGACAGGGCCACGGAGTATAGTGACCTCAGGACTCAAAATGGCAGCTTTAAATACTGATATTAAGCGTCTTTGTCTGTTTGGAGCTCCTCTGATGTGTGTCTGTTTGTTTATGGCCAGAGCGCAAACAGTCTCCTCTGAGCTCTGCTTTGGGCTCGCAGCTACTTGAGATGATTCCTGTGCACAGTTTAAGCTGTAACGAAACGCACACGTTTTCTCTGAATTGCACGTTTAGGTCTAATTTGACTAGAGTTGCACAATGATTCCTCGATTGAACATGCCAGGATGTCACCGTGACGTGTGGGTGTTGTGCACGGACAGACAGTCTTTTATCTAATCTGTTACACTTCAGCAGACTGATATCAACCCTTCGCAGAGCTCAGCCCGGAGCTGGTCACCTGGGTCATATTAAAGCTGTCGATCTGGGATGCGTCTCTCACATGATGACCTCGTCCTGCCCTCATCGCTGCTGCTTTCCTGAGTTTAGAGTCTAAACATAACTCCTGCTGAAGTGTGCGATTGATGGACCGTGTCTCTGGCTGGTGGTGACGGATATATACAATGACCTATGGTGATGCACACTACTCTTCCTAATTATTATGTATTTATAATATTATTACATTTTCAATCAATATTTTATTAATGAATATTATTATTCTTAAAGACACATATTTTGTATTTTTTATAATAATAATATACACGTGTTAAATATTAACATACACTTTTTTTTATAAATGTCAAATTTAATAAATAGTTTTCTTTTAAAAATGATACAATTATAAGGTTGAATTAGAACATTTAAAATATGAATTCTGCATGTTATAAATACAAATAAATGTAGTAATATAATAATGCTAATACTACCACTAATAAATTCTGTTTTATTTTAAAATGATAAAATTATTAAATGAGAACATTTTAACAATATGAATTAAAGTAAAATAAATGACAGTACATAATAAGAAGAATATACTTATTTTTTTCCAGTGATTGCAAAGCTGAAAATAATGAATGTATATTTATAATAATATTAAATTATTATAATATGTGACCCTGGAGCACAAAAGCAGTCTTCAGTCGCTGGGGTATATTTGTAGCAATAGCCAAAAATATATGGGTCAACATGATCAATTTTTCTTTTATGACAAAAATCATTAGAATATTAAGTAAAGATCATGTTCCATGAAGATATTTAGTACATTTCTTACCGTAAATATATCAAAACGTAATATGCATTGCTAAGAACTTCATTTGGACAACTTTAAAGATGATTTTCTCAATATTTTGATTTTTTTGTACCTCTAGATTCCAGATTTACAAATATTTGTATCTCAGCCAAATATTATCCAATCGTAACAAACCATACATCAATGGAAAGATGATTTATTCAGCTATGTATAAATATCAATATCAATAACTTGACAGACTGGTTTTGTGGTCCAGGGGCACATATGCTGACTGAAAGAGATGAAGAAACATTTCTTCTTATGAGTGTAAAAACAGATGTGCTGTGATTTGTGGAAACCGTGATTCAGGGTATATTGTAAAGATTCTTTGATAAAGTTTTCAGAGCAGCATTTCTTTGAAATCTTTTGTAACATTATAAATGTGTTTACTGTCAGTTTTGACCCAGCTGTAGTGTAATTTCTGATAACGTCCATCCTTCGCTCATGCTGGTGTGAATGCATGTTAAAGTTGTGTGTTTTATTAAAACATAGAAAGTTGTTGTTCAAGGAAAAATCTTAAAAATCCCGTTTCTGAAGCGTGTTATTGAGCGTAGACTCACTGAAGGTCTTGTTCAGCAGAGCACTTTGTCTAATCTTTACACCAATTATATTGTCACAGATGTCTGAACGACGTGTGGAACTTCAACCGAAAGAAGAGCGGTCTTAGTTATTCATAACAAATGTGCCAATCAGGAGCGTTGTGAAGTGCTAGTTTGTTCCATTGAAAATAGCGAACAGGCCTCGAGCAAGAACAATGCAAGATGCTTGTCGAGTCGTGTGACCGAGTGATCGCTCTCATTCTGATTGATATCGACAAGCCGTTATTTAGTTGTCAGCCCATCTGTTTGCTCAGAAAACAGCCGTAAATTGCGCACAAAGAATGGAAGCTGAAAGCCAATATTGAGCTCCACATTTTCCATCTGCGCCCCTTGATTTATGACTCTATTGTCACTAAACTGTCAGTGCATTTATTTGGTCAGGTCGTTGTCTTGCTGGAATAGATAGATCCTCTCAGAATCGTGCACAGTAAGGCCAGGGACGTTTTTATTGATCGAGTAAATTAAAAATACATTAATACTTTTATTCTGCAAGGATGCATTAAGAGACATCTTTCTATTCCTCAAGGAATCCTGATTAAAATGTATCTCAGTATTCACAAAACAACTGATTTTAACATTGATAATAATAAGCAGCAAATCAGCATATTAGAATTATTTCTGAAGGATCATGTGACACTGAAGACTTGAGTAATGATGCTGAAAATACAGCTTTGCATCAAATAAATAAATTACATCTTTTGATATATTAAAACATAAACCAGATATTTAAAGTTGCAATAATATATTACAGTTTTTACTGTATTTCTGATCAAATAAATGCAGCCTTGGTGAGCAGAAGAGAGCTGGGAGTGCGGTTGTCTTCGAGTCTTTTCTCCTTCACACAGAGTGTGTAACGGATACGTCTCGTCTGGCCTACAGCCAGGCCCTCCAGTCATTTTGACATCTATCCTCATGCTGGCGTCGTGCTGTGACGTTATCTGCTTCCGGTTCCCATGTAATGATGATTGCATCTATCTGTGAGTTCAGTTTCAGGCGCGCTCATGCATGATTCAGCTCTCTGTGCAAACTCAGCAGAAGTGAAACCTGTCTTCTCAAAAACACGTATTTCCACGCATCTGTTGTGTCTGCGTGACCACAGACTGTCAGAGGCCTTCACAGAGTTGCTCATTGCATTTGAGTTGCTGTTGGTTAATGTTGATTCAATGTGATTTTTATCAATATTGTTCTTAAATATGGAACAGTTTTTGACGATTGAGTTGTGTTGGACCATTTAGAAAATAAGTCTGGGTTGTTTTGTTTTCATTTTGGCTTTTATTTGTTTGAAATGATAGTTTCTGTGATTGTGGAAAATTATTTTCGTGCCAATTTATAGCAGATACTCAAAATATTGAGTGGTGTTTTAAACACGGTCATATGGCTGAAGTATGTAGATGTTGTTGAGTTTTCTCTTAAAGCGCTTCATGATCCAGACCGCCGTTCTCTCACCTTCTCTATGTGTCATATAGTGTGTCAATATGACTTGGGTTTCTTTCTCTGCTCAGACATCCACAGGAAGTCAGCCTCCCACTCGCATATTCTGTTCTTCCAGCTCTAACAAACAAATGCCTGTATTCACATCTATTTCTTGCCACTCGGCGAAGCCGGGAATTATACTGCCATGCAGTCCTGTATTTTGTGGCCATTTTCATGGGATCTGTTTTTGGAGATCTTATGCGAGATGGGTCATTATTGCACTCTGTTATACTGTTTTGAGGATCGGCGGCTGTGTGCAGATATGTGAAGCTTTTCTCAAAAGCTCAGATTGTGCCGGAACTTCATCCGCAATGTTTGTCCACCATAATAAAACAATTATTGGGCAATTATTGTGCATTTGTATGCATCGCTGTGGCATTATAACAATGGATGGAATTTTGTTTTCCATATTTTATCTGTTTTAAAATATTATTGCCTGTAGACAGCATATAATCATAGATGCGCTCTCCAAATATGCTGTTCATTTCTAAAGAAACATGGTATTTTAATGGAGTATAATCTCCCAGAATGCTCTGCAATACTCATGGCAAAACAAAGTGATATTTTATTTCAGCAAGGATTCATTCAATTTATCAAAAGTGAGACATTTATAAAACACAAGAGTTTTTTTTTTTTTTGGACTTTCCATTCATCAAAGAATCCTGAAAAAATATATCATGGTTTCTGTTTTGAATATTGATAATAATAAAAAATGTGTCTTGAGCAGCAAATCAGCATATTATGATTTCTGAAGATCATGTGACACTGAAGCCTGGAGTAATGATGCTGAAAATACAGCTTTAATCACATAAATAAATGACATTTTTAAAATCTGTTATAATACAAAACAGTTATTTGAAACGGCAATAATATTTCACAATTTGACTATTTTTAATTAAATAAATGCAGCCTTGGTGAGCAGAAGAGACTTCTTCTGAAAACATTCAATCTTACTGACTTTAAACTTTTGATTCGTAGTGTATACTAGTCTTGATTTTACACTGAACAAGTCCTAAATTAATTAGACATGATCTGATTTACCCAAGGTATGTGTGTGATATGTATTGTAGTTTATGCATGTGTTGAAATCCATTGAAGTCGCTCCAAATTGATCACTTATTTCAGTTTAGATGGAGTAGAAAGCTAGATCTAGTTTGAAACACTTGATTATTCATGTTTGGGTTGAAGCCCAGTCTCAAGTACTCGATCATATTACACATCCCCAATGATCTGATGCTCTGAGCTTGATCCGATTTACCCTGGTAAAGTACAATATCTTCTTCCACAGGGTTTAACCCAGCGTAGTTTCTTCTTTAGCTCTGTTAGAGCATCGAGTGGGTTCACCGTTGGTCTTTTCTTCCCAAGTCGTGACCTTTATTATTCACCCTTTAATTATGTTTTACAAGTTCTGATGCATCTTTCCCCAGACATGCCTTCACGCAGTCTCCGGCTGTCTTTGCACGTTTTTAATTTGTCTGTCTAACGAGGAGCAACCGAACGTGACGTGTAGATCTTCACGTTCAGAGCTTGAATACGGAGGTGTCTCTGTCTCTCTGGCTCACGGCTCATTCGAGCTCTTCGCAGCAGGCTGCCGTGTATGTGGCAAACCTCGTGTATTTTCAGACATCCTGTGGCCGCTGGACTCCTGTATGTCTTATTCTGTTGCTCCTCGGCCCCCCCTGAGCAGGATGCTAAAATTATAGCTGCAATGAGCAAATAAATGTTTACTGGCTTCATTTAAAAATGCATACAAACAGAGGCTAAAGGGTATTTCTGGAGCGTGAAAGCCAGCGAAACGCTCTTTCTGTGGAGGAACAGCTGTAAATATCTCTCCAGCTGTTTGTGTACAGATACGATTGCACAAGTCAGTATGTCGCATGCTTAATCAGTCGTATTGCTTGCTTATTCATAAACACAAAGAGCTTCCAAGTCTCTGTCAGCCTTTGAGTGGACAAACTCTACATTTTGTGATATTTTGGCCTACATGGGTCGTATTGCACTCACGGTTTGCTTGTAGCTTGAAAGACTTCACTTTGTTTGTATTTTGTCTTCAATTTCAGCGTAGTTGTTTAGATTGTTTATCAAAACATTAGTCGACCCCTTCCTTATTTAAATATTTTTTGACCGTTTCAAAATTATATCCTTGACATTCGTGCAACTTTCTTAAGGAGCTATTTTTTTTAGTCCAGACATTTTGTGAGAGATGCAGGCCATGTCTTCCCATCCGTGGGATTGTTAATGTTATCATCATTCAGTTCTTTATCACATCATTTCGTATGTGAAATGTACAGCACTCTCTCCACCTTAAATACCACAACTGAGGTGCCCTTGAGCAAGGCACCGAACCCCCAACTGCCCCCCGGCCGCCGCAGCATGAACTGCCCACTGGTGTGTGTGTGTGTGTGTGTGTGTGTGCACTTAGGATAGGTTAATTGCAAGGACAAATTCCGAGTATGAGTCACCATACTTGATCGTATGTCACGTTACTTTCAAAGAATGTCATGTTTCTCTTATCTTTCATCCAAAATTACTTGATTTGCTTTTGAAATGGCTTTGCTTAAATTACATTATTGATCAAAAATACTGTAAAAACTGTAATACTGTGGAATATTATTGAATTATTATTATTTTTTTTTATATATATTCTAAAATGTTTTTTTTTCTGATGCAAAACTGAATTTTCAGCATCATTACTCCAGTCTTCAGTGTCACATGATCTTCAGAAATCACTCTAATATGCTGATTATCTATTATTATTATTATCAATGCTGGATGCATTTTTAAAGGGGTCATCGGATGCAAAATTCACTTTACAAGTTGTTTGAACATAACTGTGCGTGTACACATCCATCCTATAATGAAAAATATCCACTTTTTTTTTTTTTTTTTATCCCTTTAAAAAATCTATTTTCTTCAAATCAGGGAGTCCTGTCAGAATGTAGTTCTGTAGTTTTTATTTTTATGAATCTTTGCAAATGGCCTTTCCTAATATCATGTTAGTTAGCCAGTTCCGCGACTAAAGTAAACCGTACAGAAGAGAGGGGCGGAGTCAGCACAGCTCATTAGCATTTAAAGCAACATGGACTAGAATGGCTTGATGAAAACAGAGCTGATTTTGACAGGGTAAAGGTGTTTTTTACACTACATTGAGAAATTAATCAAAGTATATTGTAGACTTTTCATTAAGACACTAAATAATCATATAAACTTGTGGAAAATGTGCATCGAATGACCCCTTTAATGATTCCTTGAGTTAAAAGAACAGTATTTATGAGAAATATAAATATTTATTTACTGTCACCTTTTGATCAATTTATCGTGTCCTTGCTGAATAAGTGTTAATTTCTATAGAAACACATTTCAATGGTAGTGTAGTAATTCAAAGACCGCATACAATTATGTATCATATCTATTGAAAAGTAGATTTTGCTTTGACCTTTTAAGATGTTAGCTTTTGTAATAGTTTTGCATCAAACCCCTGTCTGTTGGAGTGAAGCAGGATTTGTATGCAGCACTAAGTGCACGGACGGCTCTGCGTGGCTTGAGTGAAGCTCTTGTGGTTTTGGCATCATTTCTATGCCAACAGACAGACATGCCAGAGCACAGCTAATGCTAATGAAAACCAACAGCATCTGTTTCCTACAGGTCTGTCTCTCTGAGAGATGCTGACTCGTAGGGCTGTGCGATATGACGATATATATCGGATGGACGAAATAAAAAGTCTATCGTTTCATATTATGTTCTATCGTTTATTTCATGGTGTCGTAAAATACATTGTTTACGGTAATACCTTTTGATCATTTGAGTGACTGCGATCTTTATACACCACCCACCACGAGGAGTGAAGGAGACAGAACCAGCCAGGACACAACCAAGCACTGCAGTTTTAAAACAACTGATTTTAAGCCGTAGAAACTCAAACAACAGAGCTATATGCGTGCGCCGTCTCTTTCTGTGTGAGAGGAGCGTTTTTTCTTTTTTGCCGACTTTGAACAATTACATAAACACACTTATATGCATCAGAATCCCCGTCTTTGCAAATATCCTCAAACACAGTGATTTATGACTTAAGAGAGAGTAAACAACAGAAAGAGGAAACAGTGTATTAGATCCGGACTTCGGTCTTAAAGGGGAAGCGTTCCAATATTCATTCATGTTAATCACAGCACACTGCTAGAACATCTCTCACTGCTTTTGACTAAATCACTTTTGTAACTTTAATGAGAATAAATAATAATGATATATTTATAATATGTATAGAATCTATACATAATACACATGTTAATTCTATCTATCATAGATATAATTAACACAGTGAAAACTAATTAATTTACACAATGTATGTAGAGTTTCTTATTTATTGTAGTATTTTGTCCCATTGCTTGCAATTATTTTCTTATCATTATTTCATCACTGACTGTTTATTTATCTTCAGTGAGGTGGAGTTTCTCTTTAGGCTTGTATTAGTTTGATGTTGACATTGGTGACAAGGATTATGAAAATTATATGGTATCAAAGATTTTAATATAATAATAACTTTTTTAAAAGAAAAACAATCACTATATTGTGATTATATATTGTTATCGTGATTATAAAATTAGTCATATCGTGATATAAGATTTTGGTCATATTGCCCCCCCCCCACTGCCTCGCACCCGTGCTATCTTTATAAGTGCGTCTGTCTCTCTCGCTCTTTTGCCCTCCGTGTTTTCATCGAGAAACCCTCGAACAAGAGCGTCTTTGTGGAATTGCTCTAATCTATTTTTACCACACCAATGTAATTCGCTTTCAACCGCTGCTCTTATTCAATTAGTTTGAGGGTTTTAAATCAGTGTGTTTTTGTTCTTCAGCTGTTTCACGTGTGATCTTTCAGGGTAAAGTCATCAGGTGATGCAGTAAATGTAAAAGGGCTCTTGTTTGCAAAGGGCAGTTTTTGCACCTGAGGCTGATGCATTGAACTGAAGAGGAAGCGTGATGCGACTCATTCTTCACTTTGATTGGACGCCTGGAGGAATGACTTCTGTGCCTCATTCCTTTGGCACTGTTGTTGCATTTAAAATGTATGTTGTTGTTTCTATTTATTTTCTACTTTTATCAGTACATACAAGTGTTCATATAATACTACAATTCAGTAGTTGATTACAAATATCAGTAAAATATCTTAATAATCCAGATGTGCCATTTAGGTTTGGACTAAATTGTTTATCTTTCTGTGGAAAAATAGCACAGTTTAAAGGAATAGTTCACCTAAAAATGGAAATTTGCTGAAAATGTGCTCACCCTCAGGCCATCCAAGCTGTAGATGAGTTTTGAGTGTTTTCCATAGGAACAGATTTGAAGAAATGTAGGGTTACGTCACTTGCTCAGCAATGGATGCTCTGCAGTGAATGGGTGCCGTCAGAATGAGAGTCTGATAAAAACATCACAATAATCCACACCACTCCAGTCCATCAGTTAACACTTTAAGACAAAACTGTGTTTGTAAGAAACACATCCATCATTAAGGCATTTTAACGGTTGCTTCTGGCCAAAATATGAGTCCGTAATCCATAATAATGCTCTCACATGTATTTGATTAGAGCTGTTTTGAACTCTTTTTACTTGTAAGTTTGAAGTTCAAAATACCTTGAAGGGGGCAAGTAAGATGTTTGTCAGAGAAATACTGTCATGCGTACAAATAGTTTTTTGAAACGTTGTCCATGCTTAGCATGAGAATCCAACTCTTTAACAGCGTAAACAACTCTGGATGCATGAAACAGCATTATACCCGCCTGTAATGATGGATTTGTTTCTTACAAACAAGCAGCTTTTCACTTCACAAGACGTGAATGGATGGACTGGAGAGGTGTGGATTACTTGTGATGTTTTTATCAGTTGTTTGGACTCATTCTGTTTAGGGATGAACCGAAATGAAACGAAACACTAGGGCCGAAGTCTGAATACTGAACATGTTTTTTTTTAAATGTTCTCCCCCATGTAGGCCTATTTTGCAATGTTTTTTCACTATTGCATAAATGAAATAGCCAAAATCTGCTTTTTACTCTTTTGTCCTGCTTTACAAAAAAATAATAATAATTAACTTAACATTTTTATACATCCTATCAGACATTATACCAACAAAGCACACTTTAACTCAGAATTAATAAGTTAGTAAAATAATATTTTTGGGTCATTTTTGAGACCCTCTAATTGAATCAGGCTTGCATTTTTTTCTGTACAAATAAATGCAGCCTTGTTGAGCAGAAGAGACTTATTTTAAAACATTAGAAAATATTACAGATCCCAATTTTAACACCATTGGGGAATGTTATAGTAAATGTATTAATACAGCTGTTGTAGGGTAATTATTTATATCATTATTGTCATTTTATTTTACAGAACAAGAGTAAACTTACAAAACTAGCATTTATGAATGTTGATGGAGCTTTTATTTTGGCGGAAACACGCAGGAAGACCTCAGTACTTCTGTTTGTTGACAACAGCATGCAGATATATCTCATTACGAATGTTTGTCACACGTAACACATTGTCACACGCCTTTAAAAAAATAATAAAAATGAGCAAATGATGAGTAAGTGATTCAGCGCAGAATTTCCTCGTGCTTTGGACTTTGAACCCTGGTACCTTTCCCGGTTGAAATAAAATCCGTTCTGATGTTCATTCATGTTTATTTTGTGCTTAAAGTAAATATGAAAAGACTATCGGTTCACACGCTTGTACTGAGGCTATACAGGGATCGGTCACGACATATTAAAGAGCCACAAAACCGTATTTATTGTTTAATTTCTTAAAAGACTACATTTGAAAGCTTTTCATACCAGAAGTAACCTGCTCGGTCTTGACTGTCGGCATGTTGTTGGTTTCCTCTTTGCTCCGCCGTGTATTTTTTACTGTATGAGAACATCACACTTAGTGTGTGAGAGGGGCATGGCTTGTTGGACATAGCAACTGTAACTAAGGAGGACGGGATTTTGTGAAGGGTCAATTGTAATAGTTGCAGTAAAATGGCCACGGTGTATTGTAAGAAACCTTGACTGCTGATGCCACAGAAGTTTCAGACGTGGCCTCTTTAAATCCCCAAACTTCATGTCTCTTCTGTTTCTCTCCACAGCGAGTTCAGTGTGTGCCACTTCAGGAATGACTGACTCGCTGCCGACTGATCGCCTCGTGCTTTAAAATCCCTCAGCCTTATACACAGTTATACACTCAGACGTGTGTCTTTGAAGCATGTCTGCCTCGCAGGAAACTGGCCTGTTATTGAGGATTATGCGCGGGCTCTCTCGATTGAAACATGACTTGGCATTGGCATGAAGCCTTCTTTCTCCATGCTATAGTACATGATTATGTAATAATGGTTCATGTAGCTTCAGACATTAGGAAGTTCTTATGAAATACAGCCGTTTTGAGTTTGGTAAGATATGTTGTGATATAATATTGTACATTTTAAACCGTTAATAGTTGACAGTTCCCTAAAGACCCACTTTAAAAGAGGAAGTTGTTGACTTGAGACGACCACTCGAAGATTGTATCGATGAAATACTATCTTTGCTGATTTTGTCGTCTACTTTTTTTTTTTTTTTACTGAAACTACTGAAAAAGTTTATTTATTAAAAAAATTCGGTTGTCTTATTTCTTTTTATTTACTTATTAATTAAATATACTTATATATTTTTTTAATATGATTTATTTGGTTAAAATATTATATTTATTATACACTTTTTTTATATTTATCAAATATTTAATAAGATGTATTTGTATTTCTGAAATAATTATTCAATATTTATTTATTAAAATATTATATTTTATGAATATGATATTTTTAATATTTGTATTAAAATATGAAAATGTATGGATCAGGGCCCGTATTATTAAAGATTATAAGAATCCTTTGAGAGCGCTCCTAATTTAGCTTAAACATTTCTAACGAGGAGTCTTATCTTAAAAGTGATTCAGGACCAATCTGAGAGCAACTCTGAGCGAGGAAAAGACAAACACTTGTATCTTAGTGAGGAGGCGGGCTAAACCCGCTGCTAGCTATGACACAGTCTTTGGAAGACTGTGATTGGTTGGTTGTCCAAGAAGGAAATAAATGAGCCCTTTTTTTAAGAGTAGGGTTTATTATAAGCCTTCACTTTGAAATTACAGGCATAATTTTAACTGTTTTACCGTTCTCTCTCTCACACACATTATATATATGTATATATATTTATATTTATTTTTTATTTACCATGCTGTCATACTTAACATATTTTATAGGAAATGAACAGCGACATAATAAGTGCTGTAACAGACCCAAATCATCAATCTGCATAGTTGTATTTTAATAAGTTAATGTAGAGATTACGTCTATTTCTGGCGCGATGGCGTTTCAGCGCGGTGTCGGAGATGTTAGCATGTCTTTAATAAGATCGGTCACAAACATGATCTAATGTGTCGTGTCTTATTAACTCACTGTCATGCATTGTGTGCAACACATTTCTTCTCTCTCTTCATGTTTCGTCCATTTTCTCCACCGCTAAAGAAACTCTTAAAAGTCCTCGTCCGTACTCTAACAGTTTTGGTCCTTAAGACCTCTTTTAAGGGTGAGATGTTTCTGAATGACTTTCTTCTTTACTAGGATCTATTTACTAGGAAGAATTTCTTAGAATTGTGTTTCTAGTAGGGCTGCACGATATATTGCATGCGATAGTGAATGTGATATTGCGTAGCTTGTCAGTGAACTACGGCTCTGTGTATTAAATGCCGCTCCATTTGAAAACAGCTGAAGCAAATTTACGGCTAATCACAGAACCGGCTTCACTGAAGAGATACGCATGACTATCGCATGCAATATATCGTGCAGCCCTAGTTTCTAGTAGTGACAATTAGCACTAATATTCTTCATGAATACGGGCCCAGATTTTGAAGCTTATGTATCAATTAAGTCTTATGTATCTTCTGAATAAAGCAAGGCTTGTTTCTGATGCCGAGGTCTTAACTGGGTTCTTAAGATCTAAGAAGTCCTTGTTTGTTCAGATTCTCATGTGCTCATACTGCGTGTCGTCACATATCAATAGCAGGAGATAACGCTTCATTGGCAGTCTCTTTGTGTTCCCTGGCTTCTGTGGGTGGTTTGTTGGCTGTGTTCCCCGCCGTTTGTTACCGTTTGACACTTTCGTTTCGAGGGAAGTCCATTAGCGTGCCATTTGAACCCCTCATTTCCACCAGCAGGCTTATTAAGAGCCGCTGCTCTCTCCAAAGGCAATCTTTTCCTGTTTGGGCTGGTTTTCCCCTTTGGCACGATCGCTTCACTTTTTCTGTCCTGGTTTGTCCAGTCCGAGGCAGATTAAAACTCAACCTGTGATGCAGATTTGCTGGACTTTTATTTTGAGCCTTCTTAGTGTCCGTCTCTCTCGCCTGAAGAGCTTTTGGCCAACGCCGTGAGTTACTACCGAAGCAATTAAACGAGTCTCAGCCTTCACTTGAAGAATTTCAGACCACTTAAAACTCACAATAGGGATTCTGGAGGACCATTAATATTTGATTGCACTAAAAGCTGCTGTTTTTCTTTTCAAAGCGGATCATTAAATGGGATAAAAGAGCCGTTGGTCAACGTGTCATCGGTAATTTTAAGAAATTGAAAAGGATGCTGCCTCTGTTTTTGGTTTGAAAAGACTACTTGGACAAGCACAGTCACATCTCCTCCACGTTAGTCTGAGGGCTTGAGCAGATACTTGTTTTTACTGGTTGGTGGGTCAGTGTTTACCTCGTGCTAATGACTCACACAGCAGCCTTCGCAATGTTTTGGCAGCTCGTATGCTGCGCTGAAAGAACGTCATTGAAGCCGAGATGACGCTAGTGAGCAGATTCATGCTGCGTGTATTGTGCTAAATTGTGCAAGAAGAGTCCTGTCACACTCTTGTATGGTTTCTCTCAGCTTTTGGGTGCATTTGGATTGGTTTCAGAGCTGTTCGCAAGGTTTTTGGCTTGTTTGTGAACTTTTCTAAATGAACTCCCGAACATCTCCTGTCTGCTAAACCAGTGTGTTTCAATTATAATGTCAGTCCAGTTGTGTAACTGAATGTGTTTGGTCGTTACAGTGACAAAGCAAATGTCATGCAGCTTGTTGATGTACAATAACAGCGCAACTGAAGTGCCACTATTAGGCCCAAACGTGCCGATTTCACATGTGAAGTCTTGTGTATCCATTGCATATTTATTCATTTATTTATGGGATATTCTGTCTTATTTGATCACGCTTTCATCTCTGCTCAAATCTGTGCAGCAATTTGATCAACATTGTGAATATTAATGCATTAGCTAATATAAACTAATTTTAATAATTAAAACAGTTTAGTTGTTCATGTTAGCCCTTCTAGTTATTATTGTAAAATATTTTTATCAAGACAGCAAGTTAAATAGTACTTTGTATTATAATTATTTTATTTAAATAGTTGTTACATAAATGTATTTATTATATTACATAATATATATAATACATATATACAGTAGTGTGTGAATTTGATTTATTTCAAAAAATATTTCTTAAACAGCAAATCAAATGTTATGTTGCTGTCAATACATTTTATATGAATATATATATTTTAATTTTGGTGAAACTGCACACATATATAGTGCACTTAACCTTTATTATTACAGGTTCAAAACAAACATGTATAATAGGCCTGGATATTGCAGGATGCAGCTCATGATCTCTAGCACAAGTTCAACATCTATACATTGCACTTCTTTGCCTTTCTGTCCTTCTAGTATGATTGAATTAGTTTCAAGCTTTCATATTGTGTTCACAGAGTTGAGACGTTTGAGTAAGTCAGTCTGCGATGCTGCTGGTTTTGTGAATGGGCTCCATTGAGCAGCGGATATTTAGATCACGTCTGATCCGTTTAGGACCAGACAGAATCTGTCATTCCTGTCAGACGGAGGAATGTGAATGAAATGAGGATAAGGGAGACCGAGGCGGTTCAGAAGAACTCAAGAGAAGTTATGGAAATCATAGAGAAGAATTAGCAGCAGAGCAGAATCAAAGGAGCAAAAGCGAAGGATCTTGCAGCAGGAGAGGGAAAAGAAACGGGCACGGCGGAGGAGATGCTGATGTCAGCACATGTCTCGGCTCGGTCCGTGTTTAGTGAGACCAAACAGCTCCCAGACACACCCTCTTCCTCTTTTAGAAGTCCGCGTTCTCCTCCACAATGCCTGCAGTTCTTTCCTCGCGCCGCTCTGCCCGGGGCGGCTGGAGCGGATGGGAATTATTAGGGTGCACCATTGAAAGTAAAGCATTAAAGGAATATTAAATTATGTAATCATTTCCTCACACTCGTGTCATTCCAGACCCACATGACTTCATTCCATGAAACACATGCAGTTATTGAAGATGGTATTGGTTACTGAAGCTTTTAAGCTTGACAAAGCATGCATCGTCTACAAGACTATCTTTGTGTGAGAAATTAACAACTAAATAATTCATTTAAATGTATTTCAAATACAAAAAATATAAATTGTATTCTTTCTATAAGTGTATTTTTATACAAGTTTATATATAAATGTATACTATTGTAATTTTAAATATGCACTTATTATAAACATTTGACACATTGTTTAATTTTTGGTAGAAAGATGAAATATACACACGATGTTGGGGGGAAAATATTATTTAAGAATGATTCATTTATTTAATTTTTTCTAGGGTAGTAAATTAAATACACCAATAACGGAATCTATATAATAATAATACTTTTCTGGAATAGATAATTAATATTAATCAGTGGATATAAGTAATTTCAAATGGCTAGTAAAAATGGTTAACTATTAATTGGCCTGCCAGATATTGACAGGCATAAACGTCTAACACTAGTAGCCATTGTGAATTTTTACAAATATGTTTTAACATTTTCATAACAAGCAGAGGTAAAGCATGCACATCCAAGCAATTCAATATGCACATTTATGATTACATTGTTCTGAAGCAGTGAGGAAAATGTCATGCATAATCACGAGCGATGAAATGACTGTGCCATCATGCATGCTTGTTTACAGACTCTTTATCTGAAGGAAATGACCGTTTGATGTTACGTTGAAATCTCTTAGTTTATCGTGAGATTGAAGCAGCAGTCTGTCAAAGCTTTCCTGCTGCTTTTGCACCTGCTGTGTTTCCAAGAGGAAATTCTCTGAATATGAAATGGAAATGTTGTCGGCGTGCCATGTCTTGAGACCGTTGATCAGGATATTGCCATTTGAGCTGTGAGGAAGGTCTTTGTATTGACTTTCACGTCAGACCTTCTCCGCTGCCTGTGTTGGGTTCGGTCCGATGGCTCTAAGTGTGTGTGTGTGTGTGTGTGTTTAAAGGGCGTACGTACGGTGTCATCTTGCCCGAGACTGGTTAAGCTGGTGAAGAGATTAGGGAAAGCCTGGATTAGTTTTAAAGGACAGAAAGGAAGCTCACTGATGGTTTATATTCTCACTGTATCTCCTCTGAACCTGATCTGATGGGTGCTAGGTCTCTCACGGTCCCCGTGGTAGCTCATTTAGGGCCCTAGGAAATCCTTGTTTTTTATTTAATTTTTCTTACAAATTCTGTGTTTGGTAAATAATTAAATGATTAACTAAATTAATTTTTTTAAATATTATTTTTAACTGGATTCTGTTTTAATGGTTTAATTAAATAGCCGAAAAAAGCATGTCTAATCAATTGAATTAAAAAATAAACAAACTGTTGAAGTTTAATGATTAGACATGACGTTTGATTGTTAAAATTGAATTAAACCATTAAAATAGAATCCAGAAAAATTAAAACCGAAAAGACCGAAATTGGGAAATAAAATGAATTTAAAAAATATTTTACAGGCCATATTAATGTTAATTGATCAATTATAAAAAAATTAGCAAACAAAATGCTGCTCAATATAAGTTTATTACCGTTTAAATTAAAGCTGAAATTGATTTTTGTATGATATTCTATAAATAGTTTTTTAGTAAATTCTTATATTTTAAGATATTACTATTGTACAAGTGAATGTATAATAATATACTATTGTATAAATTAATGTATAGCTCAAAGTATTATTAATAATACTACAATATATTATGAGATGCACATTCTGTTTTACAAAAGTAGTACATTAGTCATAATGTCTTCAAGTTAAACTTTTATTTTGGTGGTTTGTAATAAAAGCTTTGAGTTTTTGTGTGTATTTGATGATAGTATTCTCAAATGAAGTGACTCTCAAAGAGATGATGTTTTTGTGTTCATGTCTTCATATAGTGAGGCGAAGCATGTAGCAGACAAAACTGCACCGCTCGTTCACACAGAGACGTGCAGAACGTTATAATTAAATCATCTCGTGTGTTCCTGTGGCTCAGTGGTAGAGCATTGCGTCAGCAGTGCAAAAGGTTGTGGGTTCAATTCCCAGGGAACACATATACAAAACATGTATAACCTGAATGCACTGTAAGTCACTTTGGATAAAAGCGTCTGCTAAATTCATAAACGTAAATGTCTCTTTGCACTTTAATACTCTCACACACTACTCCAGTGGCCCTATTTTTGATTGATGTATCTAAAATGTGCAACATTCCACTTTTCCATTTGTATAAATTCCATTTTTATGCCTGGATTGCGTTGAGATCATAGGTTCCCTACAGATAACACGGCCTAGATCTGCAAGGGAGCAAAGCCTCAGCAAACAGGAGCCCAACTCGGATTACCACTAAATCTAATGTGCCTCTTGGCTCGCAGCTCCATCACAGAACTATAGCTTTGCTAATCGCCGCCCACTTTGCTGCTTCGCCCTCCCGTCGAGGTCGCTGCCATTCCAGAGCTGACTTAGTTTTCATGTCTTTTTTTTTTTTTTTCTCTTGCACAACAAAGTTGAATCCAAAATCCCAGAGAGAGTTTCGCAGCTGGAGGTGGCCTGCAAAAAAACTGCACGTTGCAGTCGAAATTAATTCGGACCAGGTGAAAACGTCCATTTGTTAGGGATTAAAACGTCTTGTGCCGCGGAGCCCGTTCTCTACCAGCGCTGGCTGGCTGACTGAGCAAACAGCTTAAAGTATTACTTGTATTTTTCTAGCATGGAGATAAATATGTTGAGTGTTTACTTTGGGTTCGCTGTTTAATTTTTCGCAAAACCGCACATCTCAGATGTGCCGCGCTGTCAGCTGCGTCTCATCCCGGGACAAACCATCCCCTATCGCTGAAAGATTCACTGCCAAAGCCTCTGATTCTTCTCAAGCATTTCAAAGTTGCCATGTTGTCTCTCTTCCTTGGTAAATATGTTTTGAAGGTGCAGAAATGTTTGGCTGGTTGGCAGAAGCATCTGTCCTGGCACCTCGGTGGACACATCCCAGCCATGGCCTCATTTCTCCTGTCCGCCATTGCGTACGCCCTTTTTTCCGTGTCTAGCTGGCAATTTTGTGCTTATTACACATAGGAAAGATGAAGAAGAAATGCCCTCCAGCCTTCAATAAATGTCCTATTTCTCCATATAACGGTTTTATTTGCATGTGATTTCGTTCGCTTTGTGTGATGCTGGAAAAATCTGCCAACTTATTTTCTAAGATGGTGATTTCGGCGTCAGGAACTCTGAGCCCGGCGGGCCTGTGTCGGGTCTGATGAGTAGATTGTGTTAAATAGGGCCGTTTGAGTTTTGGCCCCGTTCCCTTTGGTGCACCATCTGCTTGAGTGTCTATAGTAGTGGCTTTACCCACAAATACTGCGCTGATTCAATTCCTGCTGATCGGCACCGTGTGGTGATGAATGCTTTTGGACATGTTATTGATGACCTGTCTGTTTGCTGAATTATGTATTGCTTGTTGGCAGGTTCACAAAAAGCTCCAAAGATTCCCACAGAATTGAAGAGACATTCATCCTCATCCCTTGTTAAGTGTCTAATACTGTGTTCATACTAGCAATTCTGCTTTTTATATTTAGATTACCGTAGTCGTCATCCAAAGTTTAAGTTTTAATTAAGTCTTTAAAAATAATAATAATAAAAAAAATGCAATCTTAAATCGCAGAACGAGTATCCATTGTTTTTGGATAAATTCACTAATAGCGTTTAAAATTATTTGATTGATTTAAGTGTTTTATTTAGATAAATATTTATGAAATTTGTATTTGTAAATAATAATGTACCCTTTTAATTAAATAAAATATTATTTGAAAAATAAATTACTTAATAAAATTGTGTGTGTGTGTGTGTGTGTGTGTGTGTGGTTTATGAGGACACAAATTTGTATAATGACATGGGTATGACATAGGTATTATAAGGAGAAGGTGATTTATGAGGACATTTTCAGTGTCCCCATAATTTAAAACGCTTATAAATCATACAGAGTGAGTTTTTTTGAGGGAAAATAGAAATGCACCGTCTCCTGTGAGGGCTAAGTTTAGGTGTAGGGTAGGTGTAGGGCAATAGCACATACAGCTTGTACAGTATAAAAACCATTACGCCTATGGAAAGTCCCCGTAAACCATAAAAACCAACATGTGTGTGTGTGTTAGAAATTTCATACCTACTACATTTGTCACACTCCCTAGTCTTTACCAACTAGTCTACATCATCATTGCTTTAACCTCTAGCTGTCATCATGCTTTTGTATAGTTGTTTGAGTTCATGTGTAAATACCGTTCTCTAGATGAGTTATTGGATGATTTATTGCAGGATGCCAGCGTTCGAGCTGCCGTCTGTGATGCGACTGACTGCCAATGACTCTCTTACTGAGATCATCAATAGCGAGAGCAATGCAAATGCTCTCCGCATCCCTGTGGGGAGCATTACGCCGCCCGTCCACCTGCTTCGTGATCTGATAGGCGGAGATGGTTGTGTTTAAATCAGGCAATGATGCAGGGGCCTCTGCCGTGTCAGTCTGTACATCTGTGGGATGATACCGATGCTACATCTGGTGCCTGGTGGCGGCAGACGAACATGCCGCTGAGGGAATGTGTCATCAGTCCTGGTGTGCGTGTGCCATCTGTGGAACGGCAGTTCTTGGATTGAAACGAACGCTCGGAGGCGATTGAATTAGAGAGTGGAGACATCCTGCGTGGTTTCTTTCAGCCCCGGGGCTCTGTTTTTAGGTGTGCGACCGCGCTGCTCCATCTCAGACTAGGCAGGGCGCCTGTGGAGATGTTTGGGAAAGAGAGCTCGCGCTTCGCCAGCGCGGCCCTGAGAGCCTTTGTTCTTGTAAATCTAATTTCTTTCCCTCTTCCCACCGCTTCACTTGTGTGTGTTGCTGTTGGACAAACAAGAAAGAGATCGATTTTTGTGCAAAGAGACTCCGGATGCTCATTAGAATAAAGCCGAGGAAGCTCTGTGTGCTGCCCGCTTTGATGTATTTTATCAGTTTATTCACATCAATTCAATTGAAGATTCATTTCAGAAAAAGATCTTTTGTCATTTTGATGTGATAAAAACAAGGTCTCATCTATTGCTTTGCTCCTCCAGGAACATTCCCACAGTTAAGGGATGCTAATAGGGATTTGAAGTGAAGTAAGATGAGAGGAAATGAAGTTTTATAGACATAAATGTGTATTTGAGAGGAGAAACGAGATTCTCCGTGAGGTCCAGTGGGATATTGTTCATTAAATACAGTGTCTTTTTCTCATTGCAAGGTCAGAAAGAAAGAAAAGGCCACCCATTTTATTGACTGCCAAGTCCAGTCTCTTAGAGTAATAATGCACCTCTCCTCAATAAGCTACGTGATTTGAGGAATCATTCTGGAGCACAGATGGGTTATTTACTGTGCTTTTTAAGTGTACTTCAGTTTTGATGCAAACATTTAGCATGTGCATACTCTAAGCAGCTAGAAATCATCAAATAAACGTTTCTCTTCAGATGTTATGAGTGATTAAAATGTCTTTGTACTTGTTTAGAGTTGCATTTCTCATCTGTGTCTGTCTATTGTTGTTGTATCGTCTCTTTTGTTTGTTTTATGACTAACGTGTCAGTTTTGTCATCTTGTGGACCAACTAGTTATAGCATGTTCCTGTGGCTCAGCGGTAGAGCATTGCGTCAGCAGTGCAAAAGGTTGTGGGTTCGATTCCCAGGGAACACATATACTAATGAAAATGTACAACCTGAATGCACTAAGTCACTTTGGATAAAAGCGTCTGCTAAATGCATAAATGTAAATAGCACAACAAATTAAAGTCGCACAATTATAAAAAATCCAACTGTGCAGACAGTGTGTAACGAAATTTGCATGACATACTAAACGCAATCCCTAGGTGTTAAAAACAAAGGTTGTTATTATTAACGTAACTAAAACTTTAAAAAAGTGTCAATTGAAATAAATCTAAAATAAAATATGAATATTAAATGACAAATTTGTATACTACAATAAGTTGAAGCACTGAAAAAAACAACAACTATAATACGAATGACAAAAGCACAACGAAAGCAAATTCAAAATGTTAATAAAAACGATGATATAGTATAAGGCTAAAATAACACTGGTAAAAAATGAGGTATACTTTGGGATTTCGGGTTTACTTCACTAACCTGAAGATGGTGATAGTGATGCTTGCTGCAATGAACGCCACACAAAAGCACATTGTTGCTTATTGCTTGTCAGATTTTGGTGATTTTTCTCTCTTTTAAAGAAAGCTACAGTGCTACAGCTTTTGTTTTTGCTGTTACTGGTTCGTCGTACTGGTTTACTTAAGTATGTTTGCTCAAGGTGAACAAGAACGCCTTGATTTCGGCTTGTTTTGAATGTTTGCAGACTCTTATACAGAAACACTTTGTGCATTAGGACTTATTTACGCATAATCTCATTAGCATCGACGGTAAGATTGAGACTGGCTTCTCAATCTTATAATGAACTTTTTTTTCATTTCATGGAACTGAATTAAGACTCCACATTTTCGTTCAATAATAAACCGTTTCTGCTGCTGGCCAGCATTTTGTACCATCATTCACATGATCCCTACAGGCTTTATAGTGACTGTCTGCATCCAGCGCGGGAGAGCGTAACTCATGTATGTAAAGGAAGAACATGAAACCGTGTGATTGTTAGTGAATACTTCATCTTAAGCCTTTGTGTTCTTTGAAATGATGTAATCTTAAGAAAATCAACCCTTCAAAAATGTTTATTCAAGTAAGCAAAGGTAGGATGTCTGACTGTAGTTTTGGGAAAATCTAAGCAGGTTTATAATCTGTCAGTAAAACATCCAAATGTTAGTTTGAAACTTTAACGTTTCTGCTTCACGGTTAGCTCAGTGAAGAGCTCTGGAGGACTAGACCGGTAACTGGTCCCCACAGTGTTGTCTGAAGGTGTCGAGACCCAAACAGAAGTTGGACAGATGGTGCATGTATGTAAATCATTCCAGTCCAGCCCAAAAACATGTGTAGCCAGGTTGTAGTGTGAATGTGTCTTAAAAATAAAGGGAATTTCACATTGCTGCCTTAAGAGAACAATTTTTGGTTCACTAAAAACTATAAATGACCGTTTCTTGAAATAACCTCTTTTTCTTGGTATAAAGAAAATGGTTCTTCTACACTGTTAAAAATAAAGGTTATTTATTGGTTGAAATTGATGGAAGAACCTTGAACATTCATGGAAACTTTCCGTTCCACAAAAGGTTCTTAATCGTGAAAAGGGGTACTTTTTTAGATTTATTAATTTGTCAAATGAATGGTTATTTTAAGAACTGTTCTCTGAAATGTTATTTTGGGGAACAACACAATTCTTAACTTAATTAATTAACTTAATATTCTTTAACTTGGTGTGAACGTTGTAATAATCTCAAGAAGCTGTTTCCACTCTAAAGAGCACTTTTTGAATGGAAAGATTCCGTGGATGGTAAAGGTTCTTACTAATGTATTTTTCGAGCATAGGCTGCTGAACTGTGGGAAATGGACTCAGGGCCAGAGACGCAGCTTGTCTTTTGGTGTCACAGCGGTTGAAGGACAGCCTTTGGGAATGATGTAGTGTCTCTGCGGTGACTGTAAAGGGACTCCCTTGAAAAACACTCACTGGTATGTGAGAAATATTTGTTCCCCAATGATCTGTTTCAAAGGAATCTTGAAGATTGGGAATTAGAGGACTAGTCAAATTCATGTTACATTCTTTATAGATGAATATTTGAGCTAAAAAAGTAAATCCTGTCTACCCAACCCCATTTTCACACAAATTAACAGTGACCACCTTAAAAGTGTTTTTTCGAGTTGTGAAGTATTCAAAGTCACTTTGATACTTTTGCATAAAGAACAAAATGATATTAAGTCCTATCTAAAATCTCATTCAAAATCAGGTTCAGATTCAAAAATGGTATCGTCACAGCAATTTGAATGGAGCAATGCGGAAAAATAGGTGATTTTCCATTAAAAAACTTAATTTCGGTGTGTTCCACACCGTTTTATCATATCATCTTAAAAAAGCACATGGGTTTGGAACAACATGAGGGTGAGGTTATAAATGTATCCCTTTAAGAATATGCACAAAACAGCAACTTTCTCTTTTCTTCCAAAGAGCTGTAGGACATTTTTAGCATGCGTTAACCACGTCAAAATCTTGGCGCAGAGTTAAAACCGGGTTCGTTTACAGTGCATTCTAATTACGCTAATGGGGAATTCCATGTAATTCCATTTTGATGGATGTCTGGTTTCTAATGAGTCTCATGTGGATACGACTGTGTCCTCGTGCTTCTTTCCCAATGAAACCTTCTCCAGCACTTCACCCCCTGCCTGCGCTCGTCAGCTCATCATCCGCTCACGACCGTCTGTTTACAGGTTTGGAGAACAAGACGAGGTCGAGGTCAGACCGCCTTCAGATGGAGCTCGTCTGCAGGGCTATCCTTTGACGTCAGACGGACCGGCTGCTTAATCGCACGGCCTCGTACAGATGAGTCTGTCTGCCTGTCGCTGCCGTGTGAATCTCAGCAGTAATTGCCCCAGCCGCTGGACAAACACAAGCCGGGGACCGCATTGTTCCACCTTTCTGCCGAATATCCCACGTCCTGCGGCAGCGGAGGAGGAGGTGCTGTGACAGGATACAGGAGATATACAACAGAATATTGGATATAGAGTATAGCATTACACAATGCTGGCTAGAGAATAGATATATGATATGAATAAGGAATAGGATACAGAATAGCATATAGAATATTGGATGTAGAATAAAGGTAAAGGATGCAGTATATAGGAGATAGTATACAGATACAGGACATGGATATACAGCAGAATATTGGATATAGAGTAGGGCTGGGCGATATGGCTGAAAACTGTATCACGATATCAGTGTTTCATATCGGTCGATATCGATAATTATTGATATTTTTTATGACCCATTTAAAATAAGGACCAGGAGAAAAATATATTACATTTAAACATTTTTATTTTAAACTATAACCTTCCTCTGATCATAATCCCTCAGTTATTAAGACAGAAAGCATGTAACAACAGCATGGAAAACTCAAATAATTAAAATGTAAACATATATATATATATAAATGAATAACATATCAAATTTGATGTGGAATTGTGATATTAGATAAATATTTGATTTGGTATAGAATAGATAGGATATAAAGGAATAGGACATAGATATTAGATACATATAAATAGGATATAGAATATAGAATATTGGATGTGGAATTCTGATGTTATATATTAGATATAGGATATACAAAATAGGATCAGAATAGAATATTGGATATAGAATACACATATGAATATTATATAGATATAGGATACACAATGTCTATAGAATATATATAGGATATAGGAATAAAGGATACAGAGAATATATAGGATATAGAATAGATAGGTATACAGCAGAATATTGGATATAGCATACACAATGCTGGCTAGAGAATAGATATATAGATATAAAGGAATAGGATACAGAATAGAATATTGGATATAGATATGGGAGAGCATTCCCAGAATGTAATTCAAATGTAGTTAATTGTAAATCAAATTTCACTCCCAACTTCCTGTTGCACTTCCAAGTAAAATTCCAGCTTCTGATTCTTCAGTTCTGACTTCTGCACAACTCTGACATGCTCATACTGCAGCTTAATTTCACATCTTAATATTTTTGTCTTCAGAGCCTCGTAAAGTCAGCTCATCTGCTCGGAGAACATCAGTGTGTCACCAGAGAATGACCTCTGTGATGGGCTGAACTCCAATCATTCGGCTCATGACCCCGCTGTTGTAGAATGAATGACCCCGTGACCCCTTGGCCGGCGTCAGCTGTCATTGTCGTGCATCTTCACCCATTCTCATGTTTATGCATGAACACCATCCAAGCCCCCCGTGTGACTGATTGTTGGGACCGTTAATTCAGCGGGACTAGTTGAGTTTGAATGCTGCTCGGCTGGGACGTTCATGGGGGGCGAGCACAGCGGAGCGGCTAAAGCCTCTATCCTATTAAACGGGATTACGCTGTAAGAGTCTTACAGCATGAGTGCCTGTTCTCCAGGTGTCTCTGCCATACAGATTGACGAATCCACAATGCATGAACCAGCCTAAACCATCTCATTAGGCTGAGAGCGGAGTAGTGCACTGCGCTCCATGGGTCTCTACGCTTGTATCGACGTGTTCAGCTGCGTGAGTGTGAACGATCCAGACTCTGTTTTCAGACATGCACTCAAGCGTGGAAAAGCCAACACGGCCTCGTCCGTTCATTAGGATTCAGGTCAATGCAGAGACTCGAACACAGGGTTATCACATTCAGACTGTTTATTTTTAAAGTTTGTATTTCTTTTGTTTTAATCATAGTTTCTCTTTTGACACACATGCTTTAGTTTTAGTCAATATTTGATCATGTCTATTTATTAATTTTAGCCGATTTTACTGGCATTTAAATTAAGAATTATATAATTTAATAAAATAACTGAAATATTATTTAATGTTACATTTAAAATTAGTAATTTAACACATTCTGTGAAAATATTTATAATAGAAAATATTTTTTTCTGTTTTCATATTGTTATACGTATTGCATAATATATCTATTTATTAAATAATTTATCAAATGTTGTTCATTAGAAAAATTTGAACTTTGTTCACAGTATGTCCTGTCCTCATTATTACTGGCATAACTATTCAGGTTTTCTTGAGTAATGTCATTGACGTTGCATCTAAAACCCCTTTCACACTGCACGTTGGTCGCGGAAAATTGGCGGAGTGCCTTTTGTGTGAAAGCAAACACGTCCCGGGATTAATTCCAGGATTGATCCTGGGTTGGAGACCTAGATTGCCGGGTTCAGTCCCAGAACGAGCTCGGTGTGAACAAAAGCCAGAACCAATGCCGTAAAGGCTGATGACACGCGTTATCATGAGACTCTTTTACCGTGTGTTTCGAAGGCAGATCAATGTTCACAATGAGAAATATATAAACTTGAATGAAGCAGAGATCAGGGAGTTCCTCACCATCCGCGCTGAAGCTGAAATCGCTCACCAGTTTAGTGAAACGGTATTTGTATACACGTCACGTGTCTTTACACGTTGTGTGTGAATGCATGAATGCACTCACCGATTCCAGAAAATCACTGGCAGTGTGAATGAACCAAAATCAGACAATCCCGGGACAAATCACGGGACACATTTTCAGTATTTTCCAGAATGGCTGTGTGAAAGATGGCAGATCACAGCATCATTGACAGCAGTTTTACTCCGAAGCCGTATCTGTTTCTGATGTTAGGAGGTGGTAGGTCTGCTGCTGTCATTGTGGGTGGCTCGCTGGGACGGCTGAAATGAAAAGCCCTGCTGCTCTTTGTGTACCTTCCCAGGGTTCGCTTTGTTTTCTTAACTTTTGACCCCTAGTTCAATCTAACCTCACATCTCTGACTTGTCGAAGGACAATGCCAGCCTGACTTTCTTCAATAAGTCTGTGCACACAACTCAAACAACAAGCTCGATTGTAGTCGGCTTGCATCAGAAAGACCGATGAAGAAAAGCTGCAGTCCTGAGGAATACAGAATCAGTCGTGGATCAAACCCCGGGTCCCGAAAACAAATCTCTAATTCCCTGCCATCATTAATCTGCTCTGTTTACACTGCCCTTCAGTGTCTATAGATGTATTAGTATTCGTAAACTGAATATATATTGAACATAATAACAGTATTATACAAGATTTTAGACATTGATAATTCAAAACAATAATTAATATAAAGCAGTATCTACATCAATTGTATAATTGTCTCACAATTAGGTTAAACACCTTAAACGCATGTTACCTTTTTTCTTTGAGGGAACTTCAAGGAAAAAGTGTACAGAATAATCACTTGCACAACCGTTTCATTGTTTGTGGGTGATTTTATTGACTTTCCTTCTAAATGTTATGATTACATTTCACTGGAATGACAGCGTTATTGCTTCCCCAGCTTAGCTACGCTGTTTTTGTTAGTTGCACGGACCGGGGCCGTCCCTGCTGTGAAGCGGCTTCCCGGAGTCTCTGTTTATCCTTAAGTTCCTGTTTTAGATTAGCTTCAGTCTTATCAGGTGTGTGTGTGTGTGTGTGTGTGTGTGTGTGCAGGGAGATACTGGCGGTATGACAGCACAGCATGGTGTCACTCTCTCTCAGCACAGACCTTCTTAATTGCGATTGGTGCTAATGGGTCTGATGATGGAGCTGTCATTTATCTGCATGAGCCCACTGCATGCTTGTGTTAATTACTGATCTAAAACAAACACTTTTGATATGCAGTTTTTTCATACATTAGCCATTTAAAGGGCCGTGTTCAGCTCCAGCAGTAATGGTGCTTTGAGTATTGGCTGAACACAAGACTCTGTGAAGCTGAAGTATTCGCCTTTTACAAACTGCTTCATGCATCTTCTGTGGATGAGTGTGATCAAAACAAACCTGCAATATGAACAGAAGTAATAATTACTTTTCGTTCAAGTATTTGTTGGCAGATTGCATTAAACATGTTGTATGATAGACCAAGACTAAAATGACCATTACTTTTTATTATTATTATTTTAAATATATTTATTATATACACTCAACTTTTATTTATAGAGCACATTTAGAATGGACCAAAATGCTGTCCACAATTAATAAGAATATAAAAATTCATACAAACATATATATATCTATATACTCAAACATTGCAAAATTCGCTATCATATTGTTATAAATACAACAAACTAAAGCATTGAGGAATATTTTAGTGTAGCAATATTTGCCATCATTTGAAACAGACACTACAAACAAAAAATATTGCAGAGTATTTGACTTATTATAGCAGTATTTACTATTGTCTTGTAATACACCACAGTGTAAAACAGTGCAGTGTTATGAATTAAATTAATTTATTCAGCAATATTCATCTTTTTGCAGTATATAGTCACACTGCAATAGGCACCACCAACTAAAACATGGCAGAGTATGAAATTTATTTATTTGTCGGTCAATATTCATCATATTTTTCAGTATTCACCATCATGTTTCAATAGACACTGCAAACTAACACATTGCAGAGTGTGTTATTTACTCTTAAAAGACCCCCCCCATTGTGTGAGTTCAGACGGATGCAGGGTCTGATGCTCAGAAGCCGAGTGACTCCGTCTGTGTGCTTTATTGCTAACCAAACTGAAGGACACATGAAAGCGTGTGACTGAGCACTGCTTATTGACGGACTAGTGATGTTCATCATGTTGTCTGTCTCCGGGAAGATTCATCACACTTCCTCACCGTCGCTCTTCACAAAAGAACACGTCACTGGAGTGAAACCCGTCTTTTGTTTGTTCCTCGTGTCACATGCTGCCGGTTACCGCAGGAAACATCCTTGAATGCAATAAAGCCAGTTATGATCCAGACTGCAAACCGCTCATGCACCGAGTTCAGCGAGGTTAATAAATCTGTGTCTAGCCACTTCAGACGCACTGAAATATTAACATCATCAGAGTGGCTGTGTATTTAAATAATGAAAGGGTCTGGAAGCGGTGTGTCATGATGTCTGGTGTGGCACCTGTCGAGCGCTGGACGAGCCTTCGGGAATAACAGCGCAGCTCCAGGCCACTCTTTTCCAGGAGGGAAAGCCTTGTCTGTCCTCCGCAGCGCCTCGCTCACTTTTTCCAGCCTTTTCTCATCCGCCCCTCTCACCAAATCCCACTGGAAGTAATGAAGCGGCGCTCGACACCCGTCTAAGAATTTAGGACGTCCCATCGTATAATTTCCGCTAGAGGCAAAGATGACATTGCCAACTCAGGTTTTCCTTAAAGGGATAGTTCGCCCAGAAATACTAAAATAAGGTTGCCAAACCTTAAAACTGGAAAAACTTTCTTTGCATGGACTGAGGGAAAAAAGTATCTTTTGTGTGGCGGAGAAGCAAGTTAGTTACACGGGTTTAGATCGACACGAGGGTGAGAAAATGACCGAATTTACAGTTTTGAGTGAACCATCACTTTAAGATGTAACGCCTGTAAATCTGTTATAAAACAGTTAGCATCTAAATTATAATGGGATGAGGCACATTTGAAGCTATTTTAGGATAAATACACGCTTTATTGAACACTGTAAAGCCTGATAATTTGAAATAATAGTCCAAAAAATACACATTTTGATTTTATAAAAATGCTGAAACGGTTGATTGAATCTTTATGCAAAATACATGACAAAAAACAGTGATGTGTTGATAATCAAGAAAACACAATTTGCACAATATCAGTTGTTCTTATGTTTTCTTTATAACTAAATCAGTAAGTATTTTGCTCCGTCAATCGGACAACAGAAGGCATGTAGTAGATTGGGTTTTTCAGCAAACCTTTGATCGTGTTATTTAGCCCTTATAAATTTGAGTATCAGTATGATATGGTAGGCCTTATCGAGTTAATATTTACTTTATTAATAACCTGTAATGTTACATTAAAGTTGATTTGCAGTGATGAACAGGCAGCTTACATGAACTAAATTAAGTGATAGAATAGTTTGATTAATTTTAAGAAATGTAACTACATTGGTATCGTTTATATCACTGCCTATGTAGTTTTATAAAAGCTGTGATGTTATGCATAATTTTTTCCCTCTGCTTCATACGACGTCTAAAACATTAGACATGCACAGACATTTTCTGAATTCCTCCATTTTATTTGACATTTTAGTCTGCTTTCAGTTATGCCCAGTAGAAATGTTTTATGGCAATTTCAGCCTAAAGTGGAAAAAAGGCACAAAAAACTTTAACACTTACAGGAAAAGCACCATGCACGTGAAATAGTCCAGTCTTAATCATATTTAATATCAGTGCTGGTTAATGACGACATGATGCTGGAAAAAACACGTGCATAATATGGAGAAATACAGATGGACAATTTTCAAAAACAACCTGTAATTTCATGTAAGATAACATAGAGCTGTTTTGGGATGTGTATATATCTGTATTCAGGTTGTTTTAATTTTGGGCTTCTTTTTGGGCAGTTTTGAGATTTGACTCTTGGGGAAGCCTGTTTTTAAGCCTCGTTCCTGATTGCATGCTACCAGAGAGCAATGACTGGTAACGGGCCTCTCCTAAACGAGGGAAAGTTTCCAGAGTTCTTTATCAAAGCATTTGTAATAAGAAGGAAAAAGCATACGCTTGTGGTAATGTGCTCATACTTCAAACGCAGCACGTTTTTCACCCCCCCTGTAATCTACACGTTCACCAACAGAATGTGTTTACTGTGGTATTTTGATAGTCTAACATTTAGTGATTTTAGAAACTTTGTGATCAGTTGGTCGTTTTCTGCCAGCTTCGAGTTGAACTGATAATGACTCAAATATTTATCTCTTCAGCACGAGCTGCTTTCTTTTTAGGAGTATCGTCAAATTGAGTTGCTGCTCATTCCTGCTATGCACATTTTTCATATCTCTATCGTACATGTCTCTAATATATTGAATAAGATATTGGACTGAATTTTAAGGGCTTTTACTGCTCTGGTTTGACTGCTATTTGTCCTGTTTTATTAAGAAACCTTCCAGTTGCATTATGGTTTTTTGCCTTGTATCTTTTTCTCTAATGGAAATTTTTCCACCAAGGTTACGTTACTACGGCTAAGGAAGTGTTTAATAGAAATGACAAGACAAAGCGTAGTCAGTTTGCAGAAGTCGCTGAGTTCAGGAGGTGCTGGAAGAGGAAGGCTCTGTGTTTTGTAGGGTTTTTTCCTCAAGCGTCCAGTCTGTGGTTGTTCTCTAATAGTGTCAGACAGCCAGGGATATATTCATCTTTTTTGGACCGTGGAGACTTGGGTTTCCTTTTTCAGTTTCTGATTCATTGTTGAAAAGTCTTGGCCAAACTGTAAAAGTAGGTTACAATGACTGGTAACCGATTCGTGGCACTTCTGAGTCTTTAAAAAGAGGTTCAGTCAAAGAAAGATGAGGGAATATCAAATAATATTTTGGCATCCAACATGGTTCCATTTGAACTACATCATTTTTCCTTTTTTGATTCATCTGGACTGTATAAATGTGGATGTGTTAATAAATATTTTGTGATATTATGCATTAAATATATATTTTACTGTTAGCATTATACATGCATATATTTAAAAATATAATATAAAAAAATTATAAATGATGAAAAATAAAGTATTTATATATTATAGTGTATACATTTATTTACACACACATTTGCATGTTATGTTATATTTGTGTGTGTATGTAAATGTGTATATACTAAATAATATTTTTTTTATATTTTTAGTATAAAATAAATACCGATATCCGATAATGGTAAAATGCTTAAATATAGGGAAAAATATCGGTAAACCGATATATTGGTCGATCTCTAATTATTAGTACTACTATTGTTAAGTGTGTGTGTGTGTGCAAATACATATTTTATACACTATATAATATTGTTCTCATCAGATGTGCAAAATAGCACAAAACTATAACCTACCCTTTTATTTTATTAATGAGTTATGCATATGATGTGCTTCTAATCGTTTATTACTGCTAGTATTATTTTGAATCCCTTGCTTTGTATCTCACATTTTTGACCTTGTCTTTTTTTGTAAGTGTGATTTGTAGTCTTGTATTCGTTGGTTTGTGAGGGTGAATCTGAGCCCAGTGTAAATGTGTTTATCTCTGATGGTGGTGTTATCTGAGTCCTGGCACAGATCCGCAGCCGTGTGGAAGGTCCTGGGCTCCTGCAGAGCTAATTGAAGTAACGTGATGAGAGCGAGCCCAGCAGAGCCAATGACCTCTGCAGATTCACTCCTAAAGCCCAGAGTGACGCTTTATTTAATAACACTACACTTGCTCCTGCTGCACTCAATTGAGCTTTACAGAAGCGGTTTGTAGTTTGCCTGGACCATTTTAACACCGTTATTCTGTAGCATTTTCATAATAGTGCTCTAAAAATATTCAGCTGAACTTCTGACTCCGCTGTCATGGGTGTTTGCAAGCAATTTTACTTTCATATCTACCATAATTCACAATTGAAACGGGATATTTCATGAGCTAATGTAGGACTGGACTTTATCTATTCATTTGGGAATTAAGTGGATCGTGGAAAGTGGGCGTTACATAATAGTCAGATGATTAAAGGGTAGAAAAAATGAGAGGGATTCATGACATATAAAGTAGGATATGCAAGTACATGCTGCTTTGCACACATACGTGCAGTATAGTCACATAAATCGATACACACACACACACACGCACACACACACACACACACACACACACACACACACACACACACACACATATATATATATATATAATTTTTTTTTTTTTTAAGCCAATCTGAATTGCTTTGTTTATATTGTTGCAAAATGTATACTATTGCACAGCTGTTTTCTGCTAAAGCAACTATGAGGCCTAAATATATTATATATAAACGTTAACACATGACTTTCTAGATAACTGCTTTGAAACTATGTATATTAGATATTTATTAAATTTTTTCATTTTGTAATATGTATATTTAATTATATATAAATTCACATTTTAAATATATATAATCAAAAGGATTGTAACATCTTTTTTTAGAATGATGAAAACATTAATTTCTTTTTTGATAAAAACATTCATTACCTTTTTTTTTAAACACATTTCCTTTTTATTTTCACTTGTCTCTTGCCACGAGCATAGCAGTAGTAGCTGGTATGGCATTATATTATAAACAAACAAAGCACAAATGACTAAAGTAAATGGGGTCATTTGATTCTAAGCTGATTCTATGATTATCGTTTGCGTTTCAGATCAGTTTTCGAGTGTCTGACTCATGCTCTACTGGTTCGATCATGTGTATGAATATACTGAGCTGTTGTTTGAATCCAGCTTGTGAAGTTTCTGCGGTCGGTTTCATTTCCCGGATCCTCACAGTCCCAGTTCAGCGTGTCGGAAGCCCAAAAACTACAAAATGAGTCTTCTGAAGACGAATGTGGGTTTTATCTGACGCTCAGCAGACAGTTGTGATGTCAAATAACATTACAGCCTGAGCTCAGCAACTCTCTCTGTTTCTGAGCACGTTAGGAGCATGTTATTTGATTTCTGCGTACAGAGAGACTGTGGCATCTGCGTCTTGACAGCAAGATGGATGGTGTGATGCCCGTCCACCTCTCCTGGGCCGCATCCAAACGGGTTTCTGCTCCGTTCGAGAGCGCCGGCCCGACAGATTGATAGAGGCTCGGCGTGTTCGGCTAAATCATGGTGCGTGCCGAGAGAGGCAGCGCTGTTTTTTGGATCGTGCCGGCATATTGGCAAACAATTTTACTAAAACAAGCGAGCCAAGTGGATCTCGTTACTGTATCTGTCTCTCTGGATGCATGAGGATGTTTGGAGGGAAAGCTAATAACCGTTTCTCAGAAGCTCTTTGAGTCAGTTACTTATCGGTCATCCAGCCTCGTAATGTGTTGTTTCTTAAACCACTGCCAGGATCTCTTCAAGTATAATGTTTTAAGAGTTAACCGAAGGCAGTTGAGTCTCTTCCATTGGGAATGGATCGGGATGGACTAGACGTGTATTTGTTAAAGGTACTGTCATTTTTTTGACTCTTCTAAAGCATAAAACACCATATTTTTGCAGATATTGAAGTTCACATGCATGTTTCTCCAAAAAACAAAACTACAGCCAGTTATTCTACATCGAAATGTGTTCTGTGTCAGAATGTCTGTTTTGTTTTGGTCTGTGTGACTCCGCCCACTGCCAGTTTAACCAATAGTATTTCAGCACTCCGGGTTGCCAGTTAGTGAGAAACACAGCATACTGCAACAATGGAAGAAAGCAAGCAAACGAACTGAATTAGAGATCGCAGATTCTACACAACCTAAAAAGCCTTGGCATCCATCTAAAAAGCTCTGGCATGTAAATCAACTTATAGTGTAAGGCTTGTTGCGTGTCCTCAATCTGGCAACCTATGTGAGCGTTTAGCATCTAGGAGAGAGCAGGACAAACAACTCTCTTTGAATTTGGACTGTAGTACCCATTTCAACCACTAGCTGTCTTTATGACAGGACTGCACCTTTAAGTTGGTTAATATCTAGATTTCCGTTGTTTTGAGAAACTGTTGTTGACTCAACAGACCAAAGCACAGCACGCTGAAATCCTCTCTGAGAAGTTGCGTCTCTTAATTCGTCGTCATTAAAGCATCGCCTCTACAGCCATCAAAGCACTGCGTGTGTAACGGATCCACCGCCTTCAACAAGGCAATTACTGGCGGACTTCACATCGCCCGCTGGGAGCAATTTACACATTATTATACGTTCTTGCTCAGTTTTTTTGTGTGTGTGGACTGATAGTTTATTGTGATTTAATAGATACTGAGGCATTTTTTTCTGTTGAATCTCTGTCATAAAAAAGCTGCAGAGTCTGTGCTTTTTATAACATGCCTACAGAGAGATGTCTTTAAAGTAAATTAATAGTTTTATTCAGCAAGGATGCATTCAGTTGATTAAAGACATCTATAATGTTACAAATTATTTCTTTCACAAATCAGCATATTAGAGTGATTTCTGAAGATCATGTGACACTGAAGACTGGAGTAATGATGCTGAAAATACAGCTGCGTCTCACAGAAATAAATTACAGTTTAACATGTATTCAAAGAAAACGGTTATTTTAATTGCAATACTAATGCACAATATTGCTGTTTAGTGTAGATCACAGCGGCAGTGCATGTGTCAAGGTTTATTACTGTCACAATGTGCCATCCTAATTCATGTCAAATATGCTAGAGATCCCAAGTGTATGCTTCAGAGTTTTGCTTATTTAAACCTGCTCGAAAAAACTCTATTTACTCAAAATAATACAGAATATTTTTAAATTAAAAGCAGCATCGAACACATACCAAAAAACGGCATTAACCAACATCAGAAAACGTGATTGGCAATCTAAGGAGGTATTTTTATGTCAAGGGGTTTTGACTGACAAACGTTTGGTAGATTATGAAACTTGCATGTTTAATTAAATGTCAGCACCTCGTTTCTCTCTGAACGAGTTAATGGTGATTTGACAGCACATCTATATTCTTTCCTCCTCTGTAGGAAGCTGGACGCTCTTTCAGCATGTTTCCATTGATACAGTGGGTTTCTTCAGTCACTAACGATCGCTTTCCTCTCTCGTGGTCTGGGACTCTGAGTTCACTGCTCGGGAATGGTTTAATATATATGAAGTCCTGCATCCGGCAGAGTTTGATAACACACAGCTGTGCCCAAAACTCCCAGCGTACCTCTGACCAACAACACGCCTGCTGCTGCTGCTGCTGCGCGTGTCCCTTTAACATTCCCCGGCCTCTGTTACAACGAATTAAATTGGCAATTACCCTCCCCGGGAGGTCAGAAGAAGGCACGCGGAGAGGAAAGAAGCTTACCGCTTGTTGTGCCAAGGCCTTTGCCGGTTCTTCGTCAGGCACAGCGAGGGTCTCATTGTGCTGCGTACGGCCGAGGCTCACATGAAGGCCGATTAACACAATTAATTAGGCTTGTCTTTTGAACCACAAGGATCTAGTGGAGCGCAGTCAGTCATGCAGCCTTAGCAATTTCCCCGTTTTATTTTCATGTGAAGAAAACTTGGTTCTGCTTGTGTTTGTGAATCAAGCCCAGCTTGTAGTGTTTTTCTGTTCTTTTTCTTTTTTCAGTAATTTTTATTTTTTTGTCAATTGATGATAAAGATGGGACAGAAGTTAAAATTTCTTTAAAAAAAAATATTAAAAATGAATTAAATGATTCTATTTTATTAATAAAATACACAAAATAAAAAAATACCTATTAAAAAATATGGCCTACATTTTTCTATATTTTTATATTAATAATAGTAGATATAGTTTATTAAATACGGTATTTATTATTATTATTATTATATATAAAATAGTGTATTGTTGTTATATTTATTCTTTAATATATAAGAGTTTATATGTATTTATAAAAGTTTACATGTTTAATAAAAACAAATTAAATGAAGATTAAAATATAATGTTTTTATATTTTAATAAATCATAATACATTATATAATGAATGATACAATATATTATATTATTATTTAATAATATATATATATATAATCTAGTTTATTTATAAAAGTTTGCGTATGTTTAATGAAAAATAACTGAAGATTCAAACATAAATACTATATTATAATTTTCTCATTTATTCTGTGGATATAATATGATTGACAGCTCTTGATTCGCCTGAAATTGCTTGCTTTATTATAAATAGCCGTATGTGTCGAGGGAAGGAAAGAATAGATGGAAATGACTGTTATTGTGTGGTTTTGCTGATCCCAGTCTTTCTCTCGTCACAGTTTAACTGTAAAATACAGACCTGAAATAACTTCAGCTGCTTCTGAATAGCAGTGCAGGCAGCCTTGCCAGTTTCTCAGGTTCTGATTAGGGGTTTGTCACGATACGATATCGATTCTCATACCCAGCGATACGGTATTTGCCGATTTCTCAAATTTATACGATTCGATACAGGAGTATGTCGATCAATATATCGATATTATGATACTATATACCTATTTTAAACAACCATCTACATTTTTATTAACTCACAAATGCAACCAAAAATATATAACATGAACAGAAATCTAAAAATGCTGCTATGAGCTCAGTGCTAAACATCTTTTCTACAGATAACCAAATTACAAGCAATAGCAGAAAATAAATACAATAGAAGAAAGACCCAAATTAACAGTGCTTTTCAGGTTTTTCAGCTCAGTCTAAAATACATTTTCAGGTACGCTACAGAAATAAATGCATAGTCTTCACTGAATAAAATAAATAGCCTGTAAATGAATACTTAATGTTACAAAGGTTATTTAGTCAGGAGCAGTGAACACTTGTATTTTTCTTTGACAGCATTATATTTATTAGTTTTCTTTCACTTTAAGAACGAAAGCACAGATTTAATTTACTGATACACATGCCTTTCTTCTCCACTGTTTACATTAAGACATGCTTTTCTTTAACTACTGTTTACACGGATATTAGCCCAAACATGCATTTTAATGTAGTTTTGTCAGTATTTATTCATCCATGCACACAAAAGCGGAGGAGAGCTCAGTATTCACGCGGAGTTGACGCGGCTGTCTGTGTGCGTACGCTTCAGATGTGTGTGTGCGCGCTTCAGATGTGTGTGTGTGTGCGTGCGCGTGCTTCAGATGTGTGTGCGTTCGCGTGCTTCAGATGTGTGCATGCGCTTCAGATGTGTGTGTACGCTTCAGATGTGTGCGCGGAAAACTTCTCACACAGCGCGCGACTGTTCCGCCAACAATCCTGAGCGTCTTTTATGCTCGCCTTGTGCCTTCGGGCAGTCCTTGTATTGAGTCCTGATACGTGAGATTGAACGAGAATGCATGCGTTGGTTGTAATGCATAGACGGACATTATATGAAAATGTGGACAGTGGCAAAATAAAGGTGCTTTTTATACTACAGATATCGATATTTTACGCGTGGCATCGATGCATCGTATCGTCATACATTGTATTAATATATCGATGAATCGTTACACCCCTAGTTCTGATGTTGTTGAGTGTTTTTTGGAGGGGAAGTGGAGACCGAATGTGTTTGTGTGAGAGAGACACTCATGTAAATCCATCGCTGGCAGCGAGACCTCCATGTCCTCATCTTCCACTATTACAGCATCATCATTTTTAACAGCTGCCACCATCTGCAGCCTTTCCCACGAACTCCTCCTTGTTTTCTGAAGAACATTATCATGCATTGTTTTTCTCACACATGCATATTTACGTAGAATCATTCATTTGGACTACATTGTATTACTGTACGGCACCTCGTCTTTCCCTCTCATCACATTCGGTTCACACTAACGGACCCAGATGCTAAAACGATGAATCATGGTTTTCTGTGCAGCTTTTTTTCATTGGTGAATGGTGAACCGACTCGTCGTCAGGCTTTCCCTGCAGCGGCGTCAGAGACACCTGTGCATCTGTGGAGTTGTTCTGCAGCTGTTTTTCTCGGATTACAGCAGCTTTTCATTAAGACGTTCCCGGCCAAAACAGTCAAAGCAAAAGCTTTGCCGTCCCATCATCCGGTGTCTGTCTGATCGGTGGCCTGTCTGCACTCTTACCTGCACACGGTGCACAGTAAACTCTATGCCCCACGCGGAAAAAATGAGTGTAGGATTTAGATTGAAACTGCTGCTAGTCAATTTCACAAATAAATACACTGAAATGGCAAGTAACATGTTGAATTAAACATGACATTTTGAAGTAAAAAGACTGAAATAGCTTTTCTTATAAAATGTACTCAATAAATTTTTTTTACAATTTTTTTTTTAATACACAGCTTATGCTTTTGAATTGAACTCTTTTTGCATCAGAAGAAAAGACAATTCATCTTGCGTTTGCAAGTATTGATTTTCTCCATATTAACATGATACAGCGTTCAATAAACACGTTATTTCTGCAGAAAATAGTCGAAATGCATTTATAAATGCATGCACATATACATGTATATAATACACACACACACATATATACGTGTATATACTACACACACATATACATGTATATAATACACACACATATACATGTATATAATACACACACACATATACATGTATATAATACACACACATATACATGTATATAATACACACACATATATACGTGTATATACTACACACACACATATACATGTATATAATACACACACACACATATATACATGTGTATATATTACACACACACATATACATGTATATAATACACACACACATATACATGTATATAATACACACACACACACGTATATACTACACACACATATACATGTATATAATACACACACACACACACACATATACATGTATATACTACACACACACACATATACATGTATATAATACACACACACATATACATGTATATAATACACACACATATATACATGTATATAATACACACACATATATACATGTATATAATACACACACACATATACATGTATATAATACACACACACACACATATACATGTATATAATACACACACACACACACATATACATGTATATAATACACACACACACACATATATACATGTGTATATATTACACACACATATACATGTATATAATACACACACACATATACATGTATATAATATACACACACACACGTATATATATATAATACACACATATACATGTATATAATACACACACACATATACATGTATATAATACACACACATATATAATACAAAACACACACACACACACACACATACATGTATATACTACACACACACATATACATGTATAATACACACACACACACACACACACACACACACACACACACACACATATACATGTATATACTACACACACACATATACATGTATAATACACACACACACACACACACACACACACACACACACACACATATACATGTATATACTACACACACACATATACATGTATAATACACACACACACACACACACACACACACACACACACACACACACACACACACATTCCTGTATGACCCTCGAAGTGAGGTCCGGGTAAATTAACCTGCAGTGTGAGGACCACCATTTCTGCTATAGCTAGAAGTTAGTGAAAACAATATTTATACACTATGTGTTTCCAGGATTCAGAATATCACCTTGGATTATTTTTAAAAAAAAGGAAAAGAACCAGTTTTTTACCAGCAGAGTGAGGACATTTTCAAGGGGGCGCTATTGAGTCCGTTTCCGACTGAATTATTTTAAGCACATTATTTTTATTTATTTATGGACAGTTCTAAGTCATTATTGAACTGAACTAAACTATCATCAGTTAAGTAATGACTCAGAGCATCTTTACAACTACATTCATTTCTGTTTGCATCATTAAGCATGCTCCTGTTGATCACTATAAAGCGGTCTAAGAAATGCAAAAAAAAAGTCATTTTCAGATTGATTTAATTGTTAATTTAACATAGAAATTCACACCAACAAGTGTCTCAACATGAAGGCAAACAGAACAGCTGGACATGATTGTAAAGCAGAAGCATTCGTGAAGCAGACCTCCTTTTCTTATTAACAGTTGTGTTGTAGACAAACATCCTTCCAAGATCGTTCCTTCAGGACCTTTTCCTCTTCTAGACCCTTCATACGGTCTGCTTTTCCAGGAACAAACCGTGCTAGATGTGTGTTTACTGACCTTCTCTCGTCTTCACACCACGGTCTCTTCTCTGATCACCTGTGTCTCTGCAAATGACAAGACAATATAGATTGTGTCACCATGAAAAACAGAGACCAAGAGATGTAGCTTTCTTGCACAGTCACAGAAAAGAAGTGAATGCATGATTTGGTCAAAAAGTTATCTTATCCTCATAAAAACATTTGTCCCAAAGATGTTAATAATGCATCAGAGCTAATGAATGAATAATTAAAAGGATTAAGACATTAGAAATCAACTTTGCCTCAAACATATAAGAGGTCTTTGTGTTAAAACGTTGCAAGTTTCATAGCTTAAGCTGTCCTCCTCGTTACAAACAAAGCATTTAATTAAGCTCCAAAAACAGCTTGTTGTGATATTGTGTGATCGGTGACGTCACATGGGCAAATATATTTACTTTTCTTTACTTTTAGTCATTTAGTAGACATATATAGATATTTGACATCGACCAATAGCTGTGAATTAATGGTGATAAATAAGTTGTAGTGCTTTGGACTTGTTTTTGATAAAAAATAAACAAGTAACAAATATGGAAAAAAGTATTTTAAGAATTAAACAAAAAAATTGACCCTCCAAAAATGTACAATAAAATAAACAAGCAAAATCAACAAAACTATCCTATTACCCGTCATCTCCTCTTTTGAGGAAACACTGCAAAACAACTTGAACTGACTACATTTACATTTATGCATTTAGCAGACGCTTTTATCCAAAGCGACTTTGTCGCTATATTTATTCAGGCTATACATTTTGTTTTTGTCAGTATGTGTTCCCTGAGAATCAAACCCACAACTTTTGCGCTGCTAACGTAATGCTCTACCACTGAGAGCCACAGGAACTTTGGACTACAGTCCTATTCATTGTTTTAAAACAAGACATTTTAGGAGTGTCTATTGTAATTTTTGTTGAGTAAAGTATTAGCAATTTAAATAATTAAAATTAATTTAAACCAAAGATTATTTTGAAGAAAATACACTTACACTGTGGGCTAATTTGACTTGTTTTAAACTCCAAGTAAAGTGCAGAGTTTCCAGAACAGAGTTTCTAAAACACTGTTTCAGAACAGAACAGAACATCAAAGGCCATTTGGTGGACACGGCCTAAATGTGTTTTTTATTTGTATAAACAGATTCAGTTAAAAGAATCATGAGTTCAGTATTGTATACTACACTGAATCATGAGATGTGTATTATGCTCCTACTGTAAAAACAAATAATTGTTCTAATAATTATTAGATTTATCAGTTATCAAAAATTATCAGTAAAAAAAATTATGAAACTTACCTTTAGCCAGTTTTTCCTCTTTTCTTTTTCTTCTTTTGGTGAGAAGGGCTTCTGCATTTATCTTGATTTGCATTCCCTTAACCACACTTTTAATAAACTCACTGCACTGTTCAGGTGCTTTCTGAGTGGAGAAGTCAGCGACTCTTTTCTTGTTCTTCTTTGGTGAGAAGGGCTTCTTGGCCCGGCTTGCTCCCTGCTCTTGATCTGCAACAGACACACATTAGCACCTGTTAGTTAGTGGATCCTCAGGTATTGTGGGATGTTCAACATCCACCTGTACTGAAGCTCTGATAGTGACTAAACACTAAAGCCTGGCCTAACCAGTGTTCATGGTTATTTGGACTTCATGAGAAACACTAATTCACCTACTACATCTGAACCCGTCCTCACTGCACTGTTCAGGTGCTTTCTGAGGGAGAAGTCATCAGAACATCTGTCTGAAAAACAAAAAGTGACACCTCATCTTCTGAAGAGTAAAATAGACAAAACAGCTGCTATTATTTTTAGATGATACAGGCCCAAACAAGATACAAAGAACTAAATATATATAATAAACAGTGTTAAACCTAAACATCTTCTGATGAACTTTTAGATTCCCCGGTCTAATTTGTGTACAAATCATCATATGGTAATGTCATATACGTTAAATCCACACAATCTTGTGGGCAAGTTTAGTAACACATTCAGTTTTATCTGTGCTGTTTTAACCTTTCCGTTTTATCAATTCTTTTGGCTGTTTTAAAACCTAATTAGTGACAGGGCTGCAAATAATTTACCGCCCAACTCCTTGCTTAAATTACATCTGTTGCACTGCTTTTCTGTATCTGACGGCAAGTTCACGCATACGGTTTAAAGTGTGTATGCGGCGTATATTTTGTTCTGCACCCATGTTAATGGTTGAGGTCCGGCAGTGCGTTCCGGGAGCGGATCACAGAGTCTATTTTTGCCGTGCTGCCACTTGCTTGAGCAATATAACCCTCTGGGGTCGAAGACCGCACCAGTCACGTTTTTTTCATGATAACTGAAAATAACTAAAAATACTCAATGTTTGATTGTACAGATCAGAATAAGGTATCATTTGAAACTGCAAAGGGTTTAAAAACAATGTGATTTTGTAAAATAAAGCAAATAAATGGTGCGCTTTGTCACGTCTCTTCAGAGACACGTAAATAAAACAAGCTGAATCTCCACAAATACTTGCCTCAAAAGACATGAGAAATATATGCACAGAAAGCTTGAAATATCTACTTTCAAATTAAGTCAGTCATGTCGAAAACAAATATTCTCTGATAAAGTAATTAGTATGAAACCAACACAATCTCCAGTTTTGCTCATCTAAACTCATATCTAATGTGACCACGGCACGAGCGATCACGTGTTTTTAAAATCTAACTATCCACGTGAGACGTGCGAACATGTTCATTAAGTTCATTTCAGCTACGTTTTGTTTCTGGAAGAAGATGCCTGAGAAGAATAACCCAGGATTCACCTCAGAAGAACAACACAACACGATGCGTCACGCAGCTGGATCCAGTGGAGGATATCATTTATACGAGTAAGATTGCTCCTGTTAGATGTTGTTGTGTTATACTGACGTAACATATACACACTTTACTAGTTAGACTTTCCCCAAACTATAATTCCTGACTAGATTTATGAAATCACCAACAAAATGTTGAATAGGTGGCATTTCATTACATTCCTCTGGAATAGCCTTCCTGATAACGTTCGGGGTTCAGACACACTCTCTGTTTAAATCACATCTCTTTAGCCAAGCATTCATATAATGCATCTCATAATCGTGTACTGCAGTTATATCTGATCAAATGAAGATTATTATGCTTTAGCTTGGGTTGAACAGATCATTTTTGCCTGGATGGAACAACAGCTACACTCATTATGTCTCTATTTGTTTCTCTGTTTCTGGATTAACTGATCTGAGATGAACAAACACCTGATGATGCCAACCCCTCAGAGGAAGCCAACCATCAGCGATTATACTGAATTAACCACATTTTGCCATAAGTTAATTATATTGAGTTTCTACAATATAAATCTATTTTAGAAACTTAATTTCCTGTGAAGTTGCTTTGTAACGATTGTATCGTAAAAAAGCGCTATAAAAATAATCTTGAATTGAAATCTTGAATTGAATTTAAATAGCTCACAAGTCCAGGATGTTTTTTAATGTTCTATAAAACATAAAACCACAAGATATAAAAGTGGTATGAGTGTTTACACAGTGAGTCTAAGAACGTTTGGCACAAAGTTGTGTTACTGTTCAAGTGTTTAGATCAATATGTTCAATAATGTGCCGTTGGCCTTTACTGTGTATATTGTGATTATTCTGTGTTGCAAATAAAAATAATAATACAACCCTCTTAAAATGTTACTCTCCTCACATTCTTTGTTACCTGTTTCAGACTCATTCATATTGATGGTAGGCTTGCACTGTGTTGGCGGTGATCCTGGTGTTAATCCGCAACACGTTACGTCACTTCACTTATATATACACACTTCACTTTCCGTGTTCCGTCTCGCAGCTTTCAAAGTATACTCAGCCGCATTCTTTACTGATTTTTAGTTTTGTAGGAGTTTGTGTGAACCTGGTGTAACAATGCCTAAATCAGTATATGTATGTGTGCCATCTCAAATCTACTAAAATAAGAACGGCAGTACATACAGTATACTTGAGACTTTTAACTAATGCTGCGAATAGTTAACCTGAATAGTTCATGGTAAAGGCAGGATTTTTGTATATTTCATGACAACAACTATTTACGCTGTAGGTCACAATGCGGGTTTTGTTTTGAATGTAATTTTACGGGAGGTGTTTTCAATTAATGCCACATTTACAACTGTTTATATAGACATGTATAATATAAAATCTTACCTTCATCCACTTCTCTTCCTCTCTCGGTCTTCCTTTTTGTTTGTCTCTGTGAGACAGAAGTTGATGCGGCTCTTTCACCTATAAAAGATTAAAACAATCAAATACTAGTGCTTGATTTTCCAAAATACATAAACTACCTTTGATTAAGTAAGCTATAAGTAATATATTTCCCCGATTTCAGATAAGGCTTAAGTCTAGTCCCAGACTAAAGGTAAGTCTGATCTGTTTCAACTGAAATAATATTGCAATGACTGATCTTAAAATATATCAGTGCCTTTGTTTTGTCTCAAGATGCACCAATGTATTTCCTAAGCAAGTTTATAAAAATTACTTAAATGTCCTAATTGAACTATGGCTAATCCTGGCTTGAACTATGGCCTAATCCTGGCTTAGTCTAAACCCTGTCTGTGAAACCAGGCCTTGGTCTATATGAAAGTACACTCACCGCCACTTTATTAGGTACACCTGTTCATTTGCTTGGTAACACAAATTGCTAATCAGCCAATCACATGGCAGCAACTCAATGCATTTAGGCATCTAGATGTGGTGAAGACGACTTGCTGAAGTTCAAACCGAGCATCAGAACGGGGAAGAAAGGGATTTAAGTGACTCTGAACGTGGAATGGTTGTTGGTGCCAGACGGGCTGGTCTGAGTATTTCAGAAACTGCTGATCTACTGGGATTTTCACACACAACCATCTCTAGGGTTTACAGAGAATGGTCTGAAAGAGAAAATATCCAGTGAGCGGCAGTTGTGTGGACGAAAATGCCTTGTTGATGTCAGAGGTCAACGGAGAATGGGCAGACTGGTCAGATATGATAGAAAGACAACAGTAACTCAAATAACCTCGTTACAACCAAGATCTGCAGAATACCATCTCTGAACACACAACACGTCGAACCCTGAAGCAGATGGGCTCCAGCAGCAGAAGACCACACCGGTGCCGCTCCTGTCAGATAAGAACAGCACGGAGGATACAATTCACACAGGATCACCAAAACTGGACAATAGAAGATTGGAAAACGTTGCCTGGTCTGATGAGTCTCGACTTCTGCTGCGACATTCAGATGTAGGGTCAGAATTTGGTGTAAACATGAAAGCATGGATCTATCCTGTCTTGTCTCAATGGTTCAGGCTGGTGGAGGTGTAATGGTGTGGAGGATATTTTCTTGGCACACTTTGGGCCTCTTAGTAACAATTGAGCATTGTTTAAATGCCACAGCCTACCTGAGTATTGTTGCTGACCACGTCCATCTCTTTATGACTACAGTGTACCATCTTCCGATGGCTACTTCCAGCAGGATAATGCACCATGTCACAAAGCTCAAATCATCTCAGACTGGTTTCTTGAACATGACAATGAGTTCACTTTACTCAAATGACCTCCACAGTCACCAGATCTCAATCCAATAGAGCATCTTTGGGATGTGGTGGAGCAGATTCTCATCATGGATGTGCAGACGACAAATCTGCAGCAACTGTGTGATGCGATCATGTCAATATGGACCAAAATCTCTGAGGAATGTTTCAAACACCTCGTTGAATCTGTCACAAAGAATTAAGACAGTGAAGGCAAAAGGGGGTCCAAACAGGCAATGATCAATGATGCGCACTTACTTAGATATTATGGTGGGCACTGCTGGATACTCTGTGGTCGAACGGTCCATTAATTTTCCGGCTTGAATAGGTCCAATGATACTTACTGTTCAACTGCTGCATGGAGGTGTTAATGTCATGTGAAGGCATCTTCACAACATTAGGAAAAATACCAGTGTATTTGAAAGATAAAACTGGAAGTAAACTAAGATCTGCACGCTTCATTTTTTAAATACGTCAGTGGCGCACAGAGTCAGACAACTGTATTTACACTGCAATAAATATAGGCCTATCGGTTTCCACTAACAATAGCTAGTGGAAAAGAATGAGATCAACTTTATTCTTTATAACTTTAATCAAAAATATTTATTCTATAACTATTTTAACAGTTGTTTTAAATGAATATTTGTATATATTTATTCTAAAACATAAAGACAGTGGATGACTTGGCAAAAATATTTAATGTATTTTACCTTTGATGGTGTTAAACATGTTGTCATGTGGATGGGGTATGCATGGAAATAATATAACAGGTGAGGTTATGCATAGTACAATGAGGCGTTGTAAGCTCCATATTGTCACAACACAGGCCAGAGACAAGAGGTAAGTGAATACAAGCTAGTTTTAATGACAGGTTTGTTGAATGAGAGAGCCGACGGAGCGAGGTGAGCTGATACACAAATGGCTGTTCGTTGGTTCTTATCTGTGATGACTGATGTTGGGTTCTTAGCAGTTGGATCAGGATCATGCTGGAACTGAGGAGAACGGGAATCGCAGGAGTACTGGAGATCTGAGGGTAAGCACATGTAGGCAAGTATAGAGACAGTCAGGCTAGCTCAGGTATGTGAACAGTAGACCGGATGATGAGTGTCTGAGTGACGTGTGTATATGAAGGAGTGCTGATTGCAGACTGCAGGTGCGGGTGATCAGTATTCAGGTGATGTTGTGACCAATGACTGAGGTGACTGTGTGTGGAAACCCTGACATTAACCCCTCCTCCAGGGGCGGCTCCTGATGTCCTCGAGCAGCGACGGGGGCGGCCACAGCCTCTGGATGCAGGACAATCAGGAAAAGACTGTGGAATTCAGTCAACAGTGTGGGATCGATTTCGTCGTCCCGGGCCACCCAGGATCTCTCTTCAGGTCCGTATCCATCCCAGTCTATGAGACATACCAGCAGGCCACCCGTCGCCACACATTCAGAATGTCCTGGAGGGCTGGTCCAGGATTTCTGGAAGAGGAGGTGTCTCCGGCTCGGCGGGTCCTGGTGCAGATGAAGAGAATAGTTAAAGGTGGGAGACGTGGAAGAAAGGGTGAATGCGGTGCCTGGGTGGAAGTTGTAGTCGGTAGGGGACTTTGTTAATCTGCCTCTGGATGGGGAACGGACCAATGCAATGGGGACTCAGCTTTCTGCACGGTTGGCAGAGGCGTAGATCCCGGGTGGACAACCACACCTTATCCCCTGGCTGGAATGTTGGGGTATTGAAGTGACAGGTATCTGCAAAGGTCTTATGCCTCCGCACAGCACGCTGAAGATGGATGTGAGCTGAGTCCCACGCTCTCTCGCTCAGAACCAGTAGTCCAGATCTGGAACCTCTGAGGGCTCTCCCGTCCACAGGAAGAGCGGGGGTTGGTGACCGAGTACGCATTTGAAGGGAGTCAATCTGGTGGTGTCTTGACGGAGAGAATTCTGTGCGTACTCGGCTCAGGGGAGGAAGCGGCTCCAGCTGTGCTGATCATCATGGCAGTATGACTGGAGGCAACGTCCGAGCTCCTGGATCTTTCGCTCAGTCTGGCCATTTGTCTGCGGATGGTAGCCGGAGGACAAGCTCACCTTGACTCCCATAAGTCAGAAGAAGGCCCTTCCACACATGGGAGATGAATTGGGGCCCCGGTCGGAGACCATCTCCTCCGGAAGACCGAAATTCCTGAAGACATGGTTAAACATACATTCCCCTGTTTCTAAGGCTGTGGGGAGTCCCTTGAGGGGGATAAACTTGCATGCTTTTGAGAAGCAATCAACTGTTACCAGGACACAGGTATTGCCGTCAGAGTTGGGGAGATCCACCACAAAATCAATTCCATATTTGGACCAGGGCCATCGTGGGACTGGCAGTGGCACGAGTTTGCCTACTGGGAGGTGTCAGGGCGTCTTCGACATGGCACAGACTAAGCAGCTGCGGACGTACCAGATGACATCCCGGGTCATACTGGGCCACCAGAACCGAACTTGAAGGAGCGAGAGGGTCTGTGTGCTGCCTAGGTGTCCAGAGCCCGGAATATTGTGCACTGAGCCCCAGAAGGGGTTGACGTTGTGATGTAGGGACATAGGTTTTCCCTTCTGGGCCTCCCAGCGGAGCTGGTTCGGTGAGAGTGGCGACACTGATGTTCTCAGAGATGTTCCACTGGATGGGACTGACGATGAGGGCTGGAGGGATGATGGGTTCTGGTTACGAGTGAGATTCTAGGGAGTACAGGCGGGATAAGGCATCTGCCTTACAATTGCGGTTTCCGGGACGGTAGGGTATAGTAAAATTGAACCGTGTTAAAAACAAAGCCCAGCGGGACGTAACTTTCCCCTGGTCCATCTAAATTCCATCTTGGCCACTGACGTACCCAAAGAACTGCACAGTGGAGCGATGGAATTCACATTTCTCCAGTTTGAGGTAGAGACTGTGTTGTCTGAGCTGTTGGAGGACCTGCGTCACGTGGTGACAATGTTCGGCCAGGTTCCGGGAGTATATGAGGATGTCATCGATGTACATGCTAATGAACCGATGGAGGAACTCCCGGAACACCTCATTCATAATGGTCTGGAAGATTGACGGTGAGTTTGACAGCCCAAACGATATAACCTTGTACTCATAGTGGCCTGATGGTGTGATGAAAGCCGTCTTTTACTCATCGCTCTCCCAGATACGAATTAGGTTATATGCGCTCCGCAGGTCCAACTTGGAGAATATGCAGGCTCCACGGAGTTCCTCAAGGGCAGCTGGGACCAGGGAAAGTGGGCAGCAGCTTCACTGTTTGGGAATTTAGAGTAATGTAGTCGATGCAAGGCCTCAAGCCCCATCCTTCTTGCCACGAAGCAGCAGCTGGAGGCCGCAGGTGAGGTGGATGGTTGGATGAATACTTGACGTCGAGCCTCCTGGATGTAATCATCCATAGCCTTGCACTCCAGGATGGACAAAGGTTATACTCTACCCTTGGGTAACTTGGTCCCAGGCAGCAGGTCGATAGCACAGTCCCATGGCCTGTGAGGTGGTAGACGAGTGGCTGCCTGCTTACTGAAGACATCTTGGAAAGCCGCATAGTCAGATGGGATGGTGTGAACTTGTGCCGGCTCGGGGCTCTCAACGAGGGTGGATGAGAGTTGAGCTGGAATGGGGAGGAGCGGCTTGGGTACCGTGGTGAGACAGTTCTGTTGCCAGAACTCACTCCAGCGAGTGATCGCACATAGTTCCCATCTGACCTCTGGAGAATGGAGGGTTAAGCCAGCGCGTCCCAGGATGATATCCACAGTAGGTCCCTCAGTACCAGAAAGGTGATGGTCTCTTCATGCAGGCACCCACACAGTTTCAAAGGGTGAGCAGTGTATTTTACTCACCCATGCCCCAACAGATTTCCTGAATGGTTTCGACTCTGAGCTCCTAGGCATGGTGTCTTCGGGCAGGTGAAGACGGCTTAGGAGGTCTTGGGATATAAAATTGCCCGAGGAGCCAGAGTCAACAAGGGCAGAGATTGCAACAGAGTGATCAGGGGTGAGTAGTTGTACTGATAACAAAGATAACGTGGAAATGTCTGGCTCTAGTTGGAGGGTACTCACCGCGTGGGGTCTGACAGGACAGTTCTGGATGAAGTGATCAGTAGCTGCACAGTAGAGGCAGAGTACGGCCGCAATGCGGAGTGCACGCTTTGCGCGAGTGAGACGGATGGAATCCAACCGCATAGATTCTGGTACTGGAAGACTGATGGTGGGTGATGCAAGCTGGCAAGCGGCTTTGTTGGGCTGGCATGCCAATAAGCGTTGAAATACAGGTGACTTTTGCATGAAATTTTCCAATCCGATCATGTCATTGTAGACTGACATAGCTGCGGATGTTTGGACCCAGTCCATGACGATAGGAGCTGTGGGCACCGCCTCATTGCATCCGCTAGTTGCCGCTAGCATGCAAAACTGTAGAGTGTAATCACTGACGGTGGAGAAACCCTGGCTCAGCCGCAGCAGTTGATCAGACACTGCCAACACTCCGGTACCTGAACTAAACACCTCCTTTGAAATGGTTAATGAAAGCATCATACGAGTTGATTACGAGACTATTAGCATTCCATATAGCTCGGTCCCACAACAGAGCTTTGCCGGTTAACAGTGAAATGAGAAAGGCTACCTTAGAACGCCCGGTGAGGAACCTTTGGGGTTGCATTTCTAGGAAGAGAGCCACTTGTAACGGGAAGCTGCCCCACTCAGCTGCATCACATGCATAGGAAGCAGGCAAGGCCATGGGACTTCCAGAGACAGCAAGAGGAGAGGTGACTGTGTGAGTGAAGTCCGGAGGGTGTTGACGAGTTCCTCAAGGACATCTGCAGGTGTTTGGTGCTGGGGATCCATGGAGGTGAATGTTGTAGGGTCCGGTCTTCTGTCACAACACAGGCCGGAGACAAGAGGTAAGTGAGTACAAGTTAGTTTTAATGACAGGTTTGTTAAATGAGAGAGCTGATAAGGAGACGAGGTAAGCTGATACACAAATGGCTGTTCGTTGGTTCTTATCCGTGATGACTGATGTTGAGTTCTTTGCAGGTGGATCGGGATCGTGCTGCAACTGAGGAGAATGAGAATCGCAGGAGTACTGGAGTATAGAGAGAGTTAGGCTAGTTCAGGTAGCTGAACGGTAGACCGGACGTTGAGCATCTGAGTGAAGTGTGTATATGAAGGAGTGCCGATTGCAGGCTGCAGGTGATCGGGTGAATGTATGTGGCCGGTGACTGTGACCTTGTGGAATCCCTGACACATATGGTGATTTCGGGGAGGAGATGCACGTATGCACAATCTTCCCCTGACTGGGATCTATAAAGGAATTTTTTGCACAGGTTCCTGCATATTTATAAATCCGAAAACTTGTGCGTAAGCAAAATCGAGCTTTTGTGCCTATGTACACTTTTAGGAAGAAATCTACAGACCGTTTTATAAATGAGACCCCATGGGTTTGTCTGAAGCAGTGCAGCGATCTTTTCCACACCAGTCTATTTTTGCTGTGCTGCCACTTGCTTGAGCAACTGAACATAAGAAATCTAGAAGTAAATGCATTGATTAATGCATTGCTTATATTTCTTGCATTTAGACACGCCTATAAAAGATTGACTTACTGTACTTTGATAAAAGAAGATCACAATGCTGAAAAAATTTTCAGTAACCATGTTTGGATTTGAAATTCAAAATAATGGATAAATGTTGTGTTTGTTGGTAAACAGCTGTGATGAGCAGACTGCAAGCGCATGTGTGAAATCAAAATGAGTCCGTGCTGCTTCTGCAGTGCATACGTAACCCACATGGACTGCATAGAAACTGCAAACAGAGTTTGTGTGAACCTGGTGCAACAATGCCTAAATTAGTATGGTGCATGTGTATTAGTGATGCGCGGATGGCGGTTATATCCACAGGGCGATGCGGATGATCCACGGGTCGAGTAATAAAAAACATTGCATTCCGATTATGTGCGGGTGGGTCGTGGGTGGATAATATAATCATGCAAATATTAACTACATTTTTATAAATGAATATAAAATATAAAACATATGAATGTGTTTTAAATAGGCTATAGAAATTGAATAAACTGTAAATTAACATTAAAGTTATTCAACAATGCATTATTTAGTCAAGAGTAGTGAGGGATTTTCTCTGTCTTTTGTTGTTTGATTAACATTAACGACAGACTGCACAGCTTTATTAGGCTGCTGTCACAAGACCTATTTCACAGATGCGTTTTCATTCGCAAATGTTTACATTAACTTAAGACAAGATCAACAGAGCTTATGAGGATACTCAACAGACGGCCATTTTGACGTTAGTTTATGTGTATTTGGCCACTTAAGCGCAACAAGCTCTCAAACTCAATTTGGGGCGCGCTCTGGATGTGACTGAGCTCACAGAAAAGCACCTCTGGAGCGCAAGTGTACAAAAAGGCTTGAAAAAACGTGCAAATAATACATATTTGTGATGATGCAACAATGACCGATTAGGCAATTGACAATTATGTCAACTGCACCGAAACGTGAGCTAAGGTCTTGTATCGCAGCGTTCAGCTGTAGATGCGCCGATGTGAAGAGACAGTCAAAGAGAGAGAGAGGACGCGGTGCTGAATCACTCACGCTATTTTCAGTGACTGATTTGATGGTTTGTGTGTATTTATTTACTCATCTAACCTATACGCTACATTGAAGAAATGTTTTGCAGTAATTTCCCTTATTTTAAAGTCGAAACCTGCGGAAATATATGCACAATCCCTGACTGAAATTCAGGACCTGGTTAAAGATAATTCTATTGTACAGAGAATTGTGAAACATGACTTTTCCAAAACTTTCTGGGTTTATTTATTTTTCCAAAACTTTCCAGATCCAATTACTTTTCCAGATTTTTCATGAACGTATGAACCCTGAATGTGACGATCGGGTGCGGTTATCTAAATCAGACAAAAATATAGGTGCGGGCGGATAATATATTTGGAGCTGCGGATTCGGGTGACGCTTTTAGCTCATCACTAATATTTACCCATCTCTAATCTACTAAAATAAGAACGGCAGTACATACAGTATACTTGAGAATTGAGAATTAGGGTCGACCGATTATTGACCTGGCCGATATTAAGCATTTTTACGATTATCGATATCGGCCATTTTCAAAACAGATTTGCCGATAATTTTTATTTTTTATTATAAATACATTATGCAAACAAACATACTATTTACAGGTGACATTATTTATTGGTGAATAAATAATACAGGTGAAATTATTTAATTTTAAATGCACTATTTGGCTCGATGCAGCCTGTCTGAGCTCAACACTCTGTGAGAGTGAGGCGATCTCAATCTCTGAGAGCAATCTCCGCCCACCGCTCATCTGATATGTAGAGAGTCACGAGTCCGACCAATCAACGCGGAAAACTGAAGGCAGTCTCACGAGCAGCACTTGCTAACTGGAGCTGCCTCAGTGATCACGCATCAGTTGTCTCTCAAAGGTACAATACGATTGCAATAAATCACAATCCACTACACTGAAGTTGCAAAACACCTCAATATAACCCATGATGTCGCGATGCGAAAATGCGGGCGGAATCGCGGAATGCAGTCATATAATGGAATTTACCGTATACTGGAATGTCATGGAATGTGTCGAAGTTTGGATGAATTAATCAAAAGTAGGTCAGTACACCTAAATCGACTCGCTATGGACTAGTATCTATAAATATTAAGCCGCAAAACACTTTAAATATGAATCCTGCATCTGCATCTCTGTTAATGAATGACACAGACGCGGCGGTTTCATTTACTGCACACATACATACTGAAGCGCGTGATGCTCGCAGTGACTTCAGCGCCTGCCGCCTCACTAAATGAGGACATAAATACATGAACAACATCCCCAGAACTGCTCGGACAGTCACTTCATGAGCATTTGACCGTTTCATTTGAGTAAAACGATCGTCATATCATATATACATAGGCTACAGAAACTTAAAAGGTCCTCATGGCAACCTGTCAAAATATAAGTTCGGTTTAGCCGAATATATTACTGTATACGTAATACAACCACAACAATTATTACAACTTTTGTTGAGAATAAGAATGCTAAATATCTTTACTTTGTTTTATTATATTATTAATATTACTGTTTATTTAATAACTGTGTTGTTGTTATTAACAGTTTTCAGAATTAAAGACATGTTTAAAAGCATTTAAAGAAAGTTTTGTCAGAGCTCTTGTTATTATTAATTTTGGCATTCATTTTCATTTTTACACCAGACACGATATCGGTTCAAAATATCGGTTATCGGTCTACTTGATCTGTAATAATCGGTATCGGCCCTGAAAACACATATCGGTCGACCCTATTGAGAATTTTAACTAATGATGCGAGTATGAATCGCTGAATAGTTAATTGGTAAAAGGCAGGATGTTTTTTCATGACAACCACTATTTACGCTGTAGGTCACAATGCGGGTTTTGTTTTGAATGTAATTTTACGGAGGTGTTTTCAATTAATGCCACATTTACAACTGTTTACATAGACGTATAAAATATCAAATTAAAATCTTACCTTCATCCACTTCTCTTCCTCTCTCGGGTCTTCCTTTTGTTTGTCTCTGCGAGACAGAAGTTGATGCGGCGCTTTCACCTATAAAAGATTAAAAACAATCAAATACTAGTGCTTGATTTTCCAAAAGTACATAAACTACCTTTGATTAAGTAAGCTATAAGTAATACATTTGGTATATGTGAAAGTATATTTCTACTACATGTTAAAAGTGTTACTGTCCAGCAGAAGATTGTATAGCCAAAGAAAAATGTAAAAGTAATTTGTGTTCTCTTAATGACTCCAACGGCCAAAGCCACTATTTAACAGATCTAGGATACAACATACAGCTGCACTATCAAATAAGCAAACAGTGCATACATACCGCTTACTGAAGGATGACGCCATCTTTATTCAATCTTTTTCTTATGGTTTGGTGAGTGGTGACAGAAACACTGTTCCTCCAAAATATCATCAGACTGTACATAAAATGCATAATTATCATGAGATCGTTAAAGAGACACTTTACCATCGTCATTTTGAAGATGTTCTATTTGACCTTCTGATATTTACAAGTTCAACAGTAACTAACACTTTGCAATAAGGTTCATTAGTTAACTACTTTAGTTAAACTAAAATGAACAATAATTCTACAGCATTTATTATTCTTAGTTTTGTCAATATTTTATTGTATTAATGTATTAATGTATTATTGAAATCTAATGTTGTGCTTGTTAATGCATCAGTGAATTAACATGAACAAACAATGAATGACTGTATTTTAATTAACGTTAACAGAGTAATAAATACAGCAATAATTGTCCGTTCATGTTCGTTAATATATTAACCAACATTATCTAACGGGACTTTATTGTAAAGTGTTACCAGTAAGTGTGTATTAAAACAGTACAATACCAAATTGACAGACGGGTTATTGAGCATATGACATCTTAGTTTCTTTGCAGATATATGGCTACGAAGTTGCAAAAGTGCAATGTCTGTAAAGCTGCAGTGCAATTGTAGATGTACAATAATGAACAACAATAGTGAGTTAATGTATTACTCTTGAACAACTATTGCATTGAATGGATAGTTTGTTTGTTTGAACGGTTAACTATTGTTGCACGTAAACTAGGCTATAATAGGCCAAACCACACTGAAACGCAGACGTGATGCCCCACTCGTGGTGATGAGTGAGTCGTGCAGATTTGTGTTTCAGAGCAAAAGATAAGGTCGCTTACGGTCATATAAAGTTAAATTCAGTCTGCCTCACCTAGAGAAAGACCGAGGATGTGTTCCACAGACTGAAGGAGATAGCGGTTTTATTGTATTTATTGTACTCGCTATAAAGATGTACATGGATTTTGGTAACGCTTTACATTAAGGTTCATTACTTAACTACTTTAACATGAACAACACTTTTACAGCAATTATTAGTTGATATTGACATTATTAAAATCAAAAGTTGCATTTGTTAACATTAGTTAATGCACTGACTGAACCGAACAATGAACAGTTGTATTTTAGTAACTAACATTAACATTGATTAAGGTTACTGCAGCAAATAGTTAAAAGGATAGTTGAACCCAAAATGAAAATTGTCATTAATTACTCTCCTCAGGTCCTTCCAAACCCGTCCAGACCGTCTGCTCATCTTCAGAACACAAATTAAGATATTTGATGAAACCCGAGAGCTGATCCTCCAGAGACAGCAAGGGTACTACCACGATCAAGACACAGAAACATAGCAAGGACATCGGTAAAATAATCCATGTGTCATCAGTGATTCAACAGTCATTTTACAAAGATACGAGAACATTTTCTGTGCTCAAAGAACTGTATAATAGTAATGACTTGCTATGCTATGATCTGAATGTAAACACGGCACGCTTCTGTGTCAGTAGCATCACGCCACGCCGGATTACGCTCAGATCATAGCATGCCTCGTGATACTCTCCAAAATGGTGCCAGGGTGATGTGGAGGAGACGAACTGTTGAATATGTCATTATTTTAGTTTTTTGCACACAAAACTATTCTCGTAGCTTTAAAATGGCTGTTGAATCGCTGATGACTAGGGTGTAAATCGATGGTTGATACGATATCGATTCTCATAAACAGCGATACGATATTTGCAGATACCTCAAAAATTATACGATTCAGGAGTATATTGATCGATATAATATATACATATTTTAAACAGCCATCTACATTTTTATTAACTCACAAATGCAACCAAAATATATAACATGAACATAAATCTAAAAATGCTGCCATGGGCTCAGTGCTAAACATCTTTTCTACAGATAACCAAATTACAAGCAATAGCAGAAAATAAATACAATAGAAGACAAGTTCAGTAAACAGTGCTTTTCAAGTTTTTCAGCTCAGGCTAAAATACATGTTCAGATACGCTACAGAAATATAATAATCAAATGTAAAATAACTGCATAGTCTTCACTGTACAAATTAAATTAAATAGGCTGTAAATTAATACTTTTTGTATCTAACACTAACCTACTGTTTATAAGAATATTAGCCAAAACATGCATTTTGATGCAGTTTTGTCTGAATTTATTCATCCATGCTCAACAAAGCGGAGGATAGCTCAGTATTCACGCGGAGTTGACACGGCTGTCTGTGTGCGTGCACTTCAGATGTGTGTGCGTGCGCTTCAGATGTGTGTGCGTGCGCTTCAGATGTGTGCGCGTGCGCTTCAGATGTGTGCGCGTGCGCTTCAGATGTGTGCGCGTGCGCTTCAGATGTGTGCGCGTGCGCTTCAGATGTGTGCGCTGCGGCGCTTCAGATGTGTGCGTGCGCATGCGCTTCAGATGTGTGCTGCGCGCTTCAGATGTGTGCGGCGCATGCGCCAGATGGTGCGCGGCGCTTCAGATGGGTGCGCGCGTGCGCTTCAGATGTGTGTTCAGTGCGTGGAAAACTTCTCACACAGCGCTCGACTCCAACAATCCCGAGCGTTTTATATGCTTGCCTTGTGCCTTCGGGCAGTGCTTATATCGAGTCCTGACACGTGAGATTGAACGAGAATGCATGTGTTGGTGGTAATGCATAGACGGACATTATATGAAAATGTGGACAGTGCCAAAATAAAGGTGTGTTTTTATACTCCAGATATCGATATTTTAAGCGTGGCATTGATGCATCGTATCGTCATACATTGTATCGATATATCGATGAATCGTTACACCCCTACTGATGACACATGGACTATTTTACCGATGTTATTATTATATGTCTGTGTCTTGATCGTAGTAATACACTTGCTGTCTACGCAGGGTCAGAGAATCAAAAATATCTTAATTTGTGTTCTGAAGATGAACGAATGTCTGACGGGTTTGGAACAACATCAGGGAGAGTAATTAATGACAATTTTAATTTTTGGGTCAACTATCCCTTTAATAAATTAAACAATGTTAACAAATGACAACTTACAGTAAAACAGTAAAGTGTTCAAGACCTTCTACTATCTTCACAATCTGCATCATATTCTCTTCTGTAGTCCATGTAAATGTGTCTGGCCTAACAGCCATGAGCCGTAATCTAGCACTAATAATTACGATTTTACTGAAGGATTTATCACAAATCATCACACTGTTTCTGGGAATTAACTGTTCTCTCTTATCTTATAATGATTCCAGATCCTTTAATTGATTTGTATTATGTTATCACGTTGTGTTGTTTAATTTGAAAAATTGAAAATGAGTTACTAAAGACTACTAAAAGATTTAGTTAAAGAACATACCTGTGCTGACTTTCCTTCCATGGACTTTCCTTCTGCTACCTGCACACCAAAGAGAAGATTGAACAATGATGCATTAGTTTCAACTAAATAATTACAGTCACAGGTTACAATTAACATTGTTATACAGTACTACTTAACAGACATGTTTCAGCATTCAGTTATTTACATGAGTTTAGAGAGAAACAAATTAAAAAAGACATGCATACATATATATATATAGTGTGTTTGCTGACAGAAAAGCTAATGAAAGGTCCTCCACTGACAGCTCAAGTTCACTGTTGTTAGTTCTTAGCTCTACTGATTGTACCACACACCTCCCCACTCAGCCACCGCACCCTCCCCACTCCTCTCCCCCAGAGCTGCCGCACCCTCCCCACTCAGCGCTCCCATAAGTTACAGAAGTAACACTTTGCTCTGCCAACTGATGTTGAAAACATGCCGTGTAAAAACAGGTCACACATGCAAATCAAACTGACGTCAGAGAAGTGACATTCATTTGATAAAATCGAATGATAAATATATTGGCCTACACTTCAGACATATTAAACCAATTTCAGTGTGGGATTTTCACCCAATTATCACTCAAAGAAATTCGAACTTAATTTTAAATTCTGTTTAACTTAATTTAAAATGATACAGCATCTTGATGACTGATATTTGATGTGAAATTGATATCAAAGTGCCCGCTGGGTTGAGGACCAGGCCTTAAATCATAAAATCTTGCATGTACTCTAAAAACCACCACCCAATGCGATAATCATGACCAACAAATAAATAAATAAAATGCTAGCAATGATAAATATGGTAAAATCTTACCTGCAGTGCTGGAGCAGCGCTTCTTTCTCCTCTTCAATCTCTCGTTGTCTGCACGCACGCGCTGTGCTGTGAGGAGTGGGGGAGGGGTGGGCGTGGCCATCAATTAAGGCCTGGCAGCAGCCAGCTAAAAGTGTCTCACCAAATCCTCCAGTATTTAGAGTACATGTTCATTTAAATTAATATTAACACTATTACAACGACAGTAATTACTGTAGTCAAGTGCACATACTACAATAGATCAGTAGTGAAGTACTCAAATAATTAATGTACTGTGAAACTCTTCAAGTAAATTAAAAAATATAATTATTTTGTATAAGCAGCAAGATATACTTAGTGCTAAAATTAAAAACAGTATGCACAATTCAGAATAAATACAAGATTATAATTGTTGATACATTAATGAAACCAATCCTTGTTAATTATATATATATATATATTATTATTTTTTTTATTTTATTTTTTATTAAAGTGTATCATGTACTTAGTTACTTTCTGTCAATAATGTATATGTTATGTAAATATCACATTTGTATCCATAGTAGTTTCCTTACCATGAAAACAAAAAGTGGTCCTTCACATAGTTTGTATGTAAATTGCTGTTATTTCTTGCTGACATTGAGCGTGAGATGCTGAACTCGTGCCATCAGGCAGAAAGAAATGAATGCAGCAAAAACAAACCAGAGTTGTGAATAAAGTTATAAGATTGCATCTTATTTATGTGAATTTTCCATGTTAGATAAGTGAGTACTATTGAATGCGTGGTGTTTCGTCATGTTCAGTGCCCGAGTCCATCTCTGAAAGTTCCTGATCTTTGAAAAAGTACTACCTCGTGAGCAGCGTCTTTCTGAGGGGCAGGTTTTTACCCGGACCTTTATTTAGGTCCTGGTTCACAGCCACAGAGACTCCTAATATCAACCACAGCTCATGTGAACGGACACACACTTGTTCGGCTGCTGTGTACGGCCACAGAGACTCCTCATATCAACTACAGCTCATGTGAACACACACACTTGTTCGGCTGCTGTGTACGGCCACAGAGACTCCTGATATCAACTACAGGTCATGTGAACGGACACACACTTGTTCGCTGCTGTGTACGGCCACAGAGACTCCTAATATCAACTACAGCTCATGTGAACAGACACACACTTGTTCGGCTGCTGTACGCCACAGAGACTCCTAATATCAACTACAGCTCATGTGAACGGACACAGACTGCTCGTTCTGCTGCTGTACGGCCACAGAGACTCCTAATATCAACTACAGCTCATGTAAACGGACACACACTTGTTCGGCTGCTGTGTACGGCCACAGAGACTCCTAATATCAACTACAGCTCATGTGAACAGACACACACTTGTTCAGCTGCTGTGTACGGCCACAGAGACTCCTAATATCAACTACAGCTCATGTGAACGGACACACACTTGTTCGGCTGCTGTGTACGGCCACAGAGACTCCTAATATCAACTACAGCTCATGTGAACGGACACACACTTGTTCAGCTGTTGTGTACGGCCACAGAGACTCCTCATATCAACTACAGCTCATGTGAACGGACACACACTTGTTCAGCTGCTGTGTACGGCCACAGAGACTCCTAATATCAACTACAGCTCATGTGAACACACACACACTTGTTCGGCTGTTGTGTATGGCCACAGAGACTCCTAATATCAACTACAGCTCATGTGAACACACACACACTTGTTCATCTGCTGTGTCCAATTCTGTTCGGACAGGATTAGTTTTACATTTAGAGATGGAGTAAAGTAATTATTACCACAGCTTCTCTGTTGATTTCTGTCTCGATGTGCATCTCATTACAGACAATCTCAGGACAGATTATGATGACTTTTACCTTCTGTAAAAGGTCATGAAAAAATACGTCAGGTGATGCTGATCCTGTGCTAACAGACAAATATTAGGCCAGTTCCTATTTAAAAGTAGTTTTCCATGCTTGTTTCACGTATGAAGGCTCTTGAAGCTTTCAGCTGTCTTCTAGTTATCGGGACACGTCTGAGTCAAACCTCACGTGTTCTCCACATACAGTTCAGATCAAACAGAAGGGTGAAAGCACTTGTTAGAGGAACAACATTTATTTAACCTTAGATAAGTGCCTTTTTCAGACAGAATCCAATCTGTGTTACTGAGATCACTCATCACGTGCGAATTGGCCATTAATATTACGGACGTCCTCAGGTAATATACATTACTCCTCTGCTCTTGTAAATCTAATCCCATCTGAATAGGGCTAGAGATGTTAGTGATTCTTGCACACGAGCTCCTAAAGCTTTCCCTTCATTCTAGAGACTTGTCATCTTAATATGATACGCAGGGGACCCGAGACAAACACCATTTAACGTTTAAGGCTGGTAAGATCTTTCTAGAACAGATGTATACTGGTATATGAAAACTGAAGAGTAGATGTATGTGTCAGGGTAATAACGGACTCAGGGTGGTGTTGCTCCTGATCAGATGGCTTTTACAGCACTGTGCTAAGCAGGCTTGAGGTCAGATGTAAACCTTCCCTAACATGTACTTGAGCTGAATAAAACCGCTTTCATCTGATGTAGAACAGCACTTCTTCACCAACACTGTTGTGTCTGTGCACCAAACTTTATTCAGATAATGATTTAGTTTTTTGTTTGTAAGGAAGCCTATATTCAGCAGTTAGCTAGTTATTCAGCAGTGGGGTGTTAAAGACTGTATGAGTCCAGTATAAAAACAAGAGCCAAAAGATTCACAGATATGCATCTCTTAATGAATGCCCAGCAATTTCTCTGGTAAACATGATCAGACAACACTGACGAAAAGACAGGACAAATGGGGCTAAACAATAAAAGCAGAAACACTGGAGCTCATCTCTAATGTTATATCTGCCTAATTATCTGGGGTGGACAGTAATGTAAATTAAGTATTTTTACTTTGTTACTGTACATTTTAAAGCATCTTTACTTTATCAGAGCATTTTTATTTGTTTAAACTTTTACTCCACTTGATTCCAGGGTTTAATTAAAAATCCACTTAATTTCATAAACATGTAATTCCTCATTATTTTTACATTTAGAAATCACGCGTTCAAACGCAAAGCGGTGTCCGATTCGTGAACGAACCGAGTCTTTTGAATCAAACAGTTCAATCGGTTCATCAATCACGCTAAAAGATTCACTGCTCATTCGTGTTGTCGAGTGAACAACTCACTGATTCAAATGAATCGGTTCGAACGAGTCACTGACCGGACACGGGAGACTGAAGTGTGCGCGCGACTGATGCATGTAAGTTACTAAAACAGAATGTTATAATATTGTAAATGAAGTCTCGACTGTCTGTTGTTTGTAAGCTAAATGTGATGTAAGAGAGTGAGATGTTTAAGCCTGTTGCATGGACTGCTTTAATGTGGACATGTCCATAAATGTGCACGAGCTCTGATGCACGTGCATTTTCAGCAGCTGCAGATGCAATTTCAAATGATGCAAAACTAGTATGTTTTGTGCATAGTGTTCATTGGGACATTTTGCCCTGTTACATTTTAATATTTTATGTTTATAATTGTCAAAACATGTACACACGTTGTTTTTACTCAGTTTTTTATATCATATATTTTGTTTATTTGCACTTATTTTGTTTATTTGCACTCTAGAGCCCAGTTTCACAGACAGGGATTAGCTGAAGTCAGGACTTGGCCTTTAATTATGGTATTTAAGTAAGAAAACATAATTTCTGGGGCCATATTCATAAAATATTAAATATTGGTGTGCTCTAACGTTAATATCTAGGAAAGTATTAATATTTATACACTTTCAATTCTTATACTTTTCTTTAATGTAAAAGGTATACTTTACAAATGCAAGGAATCGGTCTTTGTCAGGTGACGCCACACTCACGAGAATCAAAGTGTGACACTACACACTGAGCCTGGAGAGACGGTCAGCTACACACTAGGGTTGTGACGGTGAGGACATTTCCCACCGTTAATCGCCGTGTTGTCACACGGTTATACCGGTATCACCGTGGTGGTGGGGGATCGTTTGAGTTTTCCCTCTTTTCTTCGCTTTCCTTAGGTTTTAAATACCCCGTGTAAGCGCCATGCGTGTTTTACTTTGACTTTTATATCAGCGGCACCAAGGCCAAGCACTTTTTAAATAAAATAAAAATCAGCAAATACTGTGGAACCAAATAAATGAGAAACTAATGTTTTTTTTGTAACATTATCACTTAGAGCAGGGATACCCAATAGATCACAAAGGCAATGCTGGAAGATCACGCTTTAGGTCACTGTTTCTCAACCAGGGGGGCGAGAGATACAACTACAATATAATTTATTCACTAATATTATGACTCGTATGTTAAGTCATGTAAAAATATATAGGCTATACATAAATAACAGTCCCACCTCTCTACATATTCTGTGTTTCGGAGCTGCACATGTTTCTCATCGTGTGTAATACAGACTGAATCGTGGCTCAAAACAGCTGTATGAGCAAACTACAGCTCTCGCTGGATAAAAGAAGCCAGAGTCACACTAGTACACGCAAGTTTTGATGGAGACTATTGTAATCAAGGTAAAGCTGATTGCAGCGACATGATCTTGCATTAGGCGTGTGTTGTGCCAGGCGCGTGTATACAGATGAGTATATTCACGTAGTTGAATACAGATGAGTTGAATACAGATCAGTATATTTATGTAGTTGAATACAGATCAGTATATTCACGTAGTTGACACAGCGAGTGTTTTATAACGGATGCTCGTTTGTGTTCGTGTGTTGGAGAAGTGTGTGAGGATCAGTGGTGTGTATACGGGCATCAGACGCCCAAACAGCTTGTTCTTACAGAGGAACTAATGATGGCGTCTTGAATAATAATAAAACAATATTTTATTTTTATTATTAAATTAATGCAATATAAAGATACATCCCAACAAGCCTTTTTAATTATTTATTTAATATGTATTTTATCATTTATTTACTGTTCACTTGGTAGATCTCGGTGAGTTTTCTCCTGACTTAGATTAATGTCAGACGAGAAGTCTTTTACATACTGTAAGTACAATATTATATACATTACGGTTCCTAAAAATATTGCTGAGATTATCTCAGTACCGTATCTACTTGGTTTGCATCTGTTTCTCCAGTATGAAGATTTAATCTGTCTTTAATGTACAGCTCTGTACACCTTCAGTTCACTGCTCGATGCATCGATACCTTCAAAATGGCGCTCGGTGACGCCACACATAATAAACGCATGTGATTGACAAAGACCGATTGCACGCCTTCATCTGATGCATCAGTTGTCAAACAACTGAAAACAATGAAGTACCTTGCATGTCAAAATGATGCTAAAGGGGAACCTTGAGCATTAAAAAGCAAAGCTGAAGGATCCTGACCACATATGTGATGAATTGGGAGTGAGAAGGCCCTGATTTATTGATAGAAATACTGTAGAACGAGGTGTACACAGCTGACTCACCTATTTACCTTAGCGGTTTTCTGCCTCCCTCTGCCACCTGTCTCCTCTCTCTCTCTCTCTCTCTCTCTCTCTCTCGGCTGGTTCCTATTCCCAAGATAGGGTTAGGAGCTACTCTGGGTTTGAGTGAAGGTCCAGGCTTGAGACTGTCCTCACACAGCACGCCAAAGACCATTATTGTACTCTATTCCATCATTTGTAAGTGTGAATTCATGAAAACCCCTGCCACAGATGATCAGACATGTTTTTCTTGATTTATTTTTATTATGATAGGACCGTGGGTAGTGTGAAGTGAAGTAGCAGAAAGGTTTAAGGCTAGTCTCAGACAAAAATGCATGTTAAAGCCAGAGAACAAATATTAAAATATGTCAGTGCCATTGTTTTTCTCTAGATACACACCAGTAATGTACTGTTCGAAGGCATTTTTATTAAAGCTACTCATATATCCTGATTTAACTAAGGCCTAGTCCTGGTTTAAGCTAAGCCTTGTCTGTTAAGCTGGGCCTAAATACTGAAGTACATTTAAAATCTAGTACTGTTGAACTCTTACTCAAAGAAGATTGAAAATGAATAATTGTACAGGACTAATGTTTCATTAGTGTATCTGTACTTTACCCAAGTAAATGCATATGGAATTATTCATGACAAACCTAGATGTGAAATGTATTAAAATAAGCTTTTTGTGATATACTTTAAAGGTCTGATTAAATGAATAGTTGTTAAAACATGACTATAGTAAGCACAATTTTTATTTAAACACGTTTATCTTTTGAGCAAATGAACCCTGGTTTTAATATGTAGTATCCAAGGTAACATAGTTTATGTAATATTATCCAAAAAAATTGTATCTAGTTAATGGCTATGTTTAATTATGGCTAGAGTTTTATGTGGGTTTATGTGGGCTAGAGTTAATCATTTTTCATGTTTATGGGTAATCATGTTTTTGCAGTGAAGCTGACCTTTGACCTTGTGTCAGTCAGCATTTCATCACTGTACCCTATTAGAAAATATACTTTTTTTAAATGTGATCCTAATTAGCAAATCAATTCTTGATTTATTGCCAAAAAGTATTTTGTCAGTCAAACTGGACATTTATAAAGATTAATTAAAATAATGCCTTCCGTGATAAAAAACATTCACAAAAATGGGAAGAACATGAAGTTATAGTGATCCTTTGACCCCAACATCTCTTCAGTTTATATTTGAGTTTATGAACATTTGTGGCAAATGTAAAGAGATTCCTTTAAGCCATTCATAGAAATTGCATTGACAATATATGGTGCAGTACCGGTGGCGAGCCAAAGGGGGCGGTAGAGAGCAGAATGTGTGTGTATGCCCGGGGTAATACACACACTTTTTCTCAGTTTACTATCTTTCTGAGGACCTCTCTGAAACGTTGAGAGAAGCCTATTTACAGACTCTGGAGGCCATTAGAGTGAAAAAGTGAGGACCGCCAAATGTCCTCACTTTGCTAAAATGTCCTCACTCCAAAGGTTAAAACTTGCGATGGTCCTCACAAAGATAGCCATACAAACACACACACACACACACACACACACACACACACACACATATATACATATATATATAACACACACACACACTGCCACTCAAAGTTTGTAATCAGTAAGATTTGTAATGTTTTTAAGGGAGTCTCTTCTGCTCATCTAGGCTGTATGTATTTGATCAAAAATACAGAAAAAAATATAATATTATGATATTGCAATTTCTAATATTGTTTTTATTTTAATATATTTAAAAAAAGAATTGATTTCTGTGACTGATCATTACTCCAGTCTTCAGTGTCTTTCAGAAATCACGATTATGCTGGTTTATGATGAGTGTTGAAACGGTTGTGCTGCTTCATATTGTTTTATGGAACATGTGATACTTTTTTTATTTGAATACAAAGTTAAAAAGAGCAGCATTTGTTCAAAATAGAAATATTTTCTTAAGTCTTTTACTATGACTTTATTCATTTAACACATCCCTCCTGAATAAAAGTATTCATTTCTTAAATGAAAAAATGTACTGACCCCAAACTTTTGAATAGCATCATATATTGTAACTCAAAATTATTTTTTAAATAAATGCTGGTCGTCTTAACTTTTTATTGATCACGGAATCCTAAAAAAAAATCACAGGTCCCAAAAAAATATGAAGCAGCACGACGGTTTCCAACATTGATAATAAATCATCATAATCTGAAGGATCATGTGACACTAAATACTGATTTTATCACAGAAATAAATAATATTTTAAAGTATATTCAAATAGAAAACTGTTATTTTAAATTGCAATAATATTTCACAAAATAAGTTTTTTTCTGTATTTTTGATTAAATAGATACAGCCTCGAGCAGAATAAATTATCTTTAAAAAGCATAAAAAATATTACTGATCCCAAACTTTTGAGCGTATGTATGATTTTTTCATATTATTTGTGTATGTATTGAAATAGTATAAATAAACAGTAGTGTAATATACGTTATGGTAAACATATTTAATATCTTTAGTTAATTGTGTAACTGAAATCTATAGTACAATAATTTTTTCTTAAGTTTAATCAATGAACATGGCTTGAAAAAAGACAGTATTTTGCAGTTTGAAATGAATTATTATTCGATGCAAACTAAACTTCACAATCTCGATGATGAAGTTTCTACAAGGTCTCAGTAAAGACTGGTGTATAATTCTTGGCCGTTATTAATGAAAATACTTTGCTAGCTCAGAAATGAGTTGGTTTTCTGTTATGAAGCAGAAGTGTGTGAAACACATGGGTTTGGGGAGAGGAATCAGCTCAGCACATGTTCATGGTTTCAATCAAGCCTCTGTTTCCGTTTCATTATACGACTGGCCAGGAATATACAGCAGCAGCAGAAGTGGTTCTTGTTACTTGTAAAGTTTAACTTAAGGCTTAAGTCTAGTAGTTTTATATTGAAATATGTTTTGCAGTATTTAATAAAGTCCAACGCAGCAGTGATTCAACCAATGACATCAGTTTGGGGGCGGGACTATCTGTTTGTTCAACCAATAGCACATCTGGGAAACCTGTTTGAAAACGGTCATTATTTTTGTGGCACAGAAATTACATGATATACATGCCGAGGAATGAGTGCACAATGAGTGTATTCTGTTTTTGGAAATATAATTTCTGTTATTGACACATCTCAGTGATTATCTCGGGTACTAATTATGTGTTTTGTATTAAACAAAAATGGTTTAATTTGGTCCATTTTGCATGTTTTAATAGCCATGATGAGGCACAAGGATGCATCTCACTGATTGAGTGTAGAGTAAATGGTGTAGTTTTAGGATACAATTGTGTAATTTTAGTTAGAATATCATTGTGTGTACTGTGCAGATATTGAAAATAAATGACATTAAACAAGTATTTCTTTTGAATAGTGTTGAAAGGGTTTAATTTCGGTTATGTGCTTGGCCATTGTTGGGAGTACAAGACACCACTGCTCCAGTGTTATTTTACAATTATTAACAAGATTTTGAATTTGCTTTTTTTTATTCAATCATTTTTTAAGTTAATAATTGTGTGCTTTTGTCATTTTTTTTAATATTTATTTTTAGCTTTATTTCAATTTTAGTATTTTATTTTGTTACTTCAGCTTAAACTTATTTCAGTAAATTTTAGTTTTTCATTTAATATATCATTTTATAAATATATATTTAATATTTTTCTGCTTAAACTTTTTTTTTTCATTTTATATTTATATTTTATTTCAGATTTACTTCAATTGACAACAGAATTATTAATAAAAAAAATAACGAAACATTTAGATAGATTTAGCAAACAATAAAAACACTGCAGTTCTCTTCCCGTTGGGGAATGATGTTGTATCTTGTCAGGTCTGGTGTCAGACAAATTCTCATCTGTCCACATCAGACAAGGAACTGAAACTATGTGATTTCACCGTCATTTAATTGAAGGGTTTAGGTTGTGAAGAACACGTATAGCCGAATGTGAGGCTGTATTTGTGACGAGTTTTCCTCAGCTCTTCACACTCCTGTGTGTGTGTGTCCACTGCTCCAGGTGTGTGTGTGTGTGTGTCCACTGCTCCAGGTGCGTGTGTGTGTGTGTGTCCACTGCTCCAGGTGTGTGTGTGTGTGTGTGTGTGACAGCTATAATCTTCCAGCTTTGTCCAGCTTGCAGCTTAATATAAACACCGCTTCCATTTGTGGTGGTCCTCCCATGGTTTACACTTCCATTCTATAAACTTAGCGCTGGGCTTCCCAAAACAACGCTTTCTGATTGTGGGAGTTGTTTAGGTCAGATATGCTCTTAAACAGATTATATGCAATTGGTCTTTTTTAACTCCATTTCCCTCTTTGTTTCACTTTAATCATTTCAGTTCTCCCAGCAACTTCTGTCTAAACACCCACAATCCCGTTTCTCCCTCCCTCCCATGGGCGGCACCTCTCGAGCGAGACTAACAGAGAGCGCCAGTGTGCCACAGGCTTGCCACAACTTTCCCGGAGACTGTAATTACTACCCTCAATAAAATAAAGTAAAGGACCGACGATATCATCTATAGCTTGAACATGTCGTTTTAGGGTGGCTTTTGAAGCTGCTCCTCGCTGGAAGGTTTGAATGAGGTTTTATTGGTGTGTGCCGCCCAGCTGTAAAAGAAGCAACGTGAATTCACTTCTCACTCGTCTCTGAATTATATAACGGATAGTTTCAGTCCTGGATGCTGATTGGTCAGAACACCTGTTCATGACATCCATAGAAAGCAATGATTAACTTTGGAAATCTACTAGTTGGAAGGATGATGATTAGTGAGCCTTTTGTGTCTGTAATATTTGAAAGCATTAAGGCTGTGTTATATGTTTAGTCCATGTTTCTATTCATAGTTATCCGAATCTGACCTTTGGATGTGACGAGATAATAAGACTGTGTTCTGGAAAATATTCAAGAAAACACAACATTGTGTTGAATTGATTTTGTGTGCATATGACTCTTACGAGTCGGTTCTTTTGAATCACAACCACACAGTGCCACAATATTCAAATGACTCTTTTGAACTGATTCTTTTCAGTGAATCACAAACATACAGCTTAACCAGTTTAGTTTGATTCATGAACAAATGATTCATATGAGCTGGCTCTTATTAGTTCATCAAACCACTCGGCACAACCAGTTTAATCTGGGCTAGTTTAACTAGTTTAGTCTGATTTGTGAACAAATGACTCTTACGAGCCGGTTCTTTTGAATCCGAACCACACAGTGCCACAAGATTCAAATGACTCTTATGAACTGATTCTTTTCAGTGAATCACAAACATACAGCTTAACCAGTTTAGTTTGATTCATGAACAAATGATTCATATGAGCTGGCTCTTATTAGTTAATCAAACCACTCGGCACAACCAGTTTAATCTGGACTAGTTTAACTAGTGTTTAGTCGGATTCGTAAACAAATGACTCTTACGAGCCCGTTCCTCTCAGGGTATCAGAAGTATACAGTGTAATCAATTTGGTCCAATTAATGAAGGAATGCCTCTTATGAGCTGCTACTTTTTTAGTGAATCAAAGCCATACAGCTTATCTAAGTTAGTTTGATTCATAAACAAATGACTAATCTGAGCTGCTTTTCAGTGAATCAAAACCACGCAGAACAACCAGTTCTGAGCTAATCTGAATTAGCTGAACCAGTATAGTCTGACTCTTATAAGCTGGTTCTCTTCAGTGAATCAAAACCACGCAGAACAACCAGTTCTGAGCTAATCTGAATTAGCTGAACCAGTATAGTCTGACTCTTATAAACTGGTTCTCTTCAGTGAATCAAAACCATGCAGAACAACCAGTTCTGAGCTAATCTGAATTAGCTGAACCAGTATAGCCTGACTCTTATAAGCTGGTTCTCTTCAGTGAATCAAAACCATGCAGAACAACCAGTTCTGAGCTAATCTGAATTAGCTGAACCAGTATAGTCTGACTCTTATAAGCTGGTTCTCTTCAGTGAATCAAAACCACGCAGAACAACCAGTTCTGAGCTAATCTGAATTAGCTGAACCAGTATAGCCTGACTCTTATAAGCTGGTTCTCTTCAGTGAATCAAAACCACGCAGAACAACCAGTTCTGAGCTAATCTGAATTAGCTGAACCAGTATAGTCTGACTCTTATAAACTGGTTCTCTTCAGTGAATCAAAACCATGCAGAACAACCAGTTCTGAGCTAATCTGAATTAGCTGAACCAGTATAGCCTGACTCTTATAAGCTGGTTCTCTTCAGTGAATCAAAACCACGCAGAACAACCAGTTCTGAGCTAATCTGAATTAGCTGAATCAGTATAGCCTGACTCTTATAAACTGGTTCTCTTCAGTGAATCAAAACCACACCGTGAAACCAATTTAGTCTGATAAACAAGAATCTTGAGCTGATTCTTTTAAATAAATCAAAACCATAGAGCTTAATGAATTTAGTTTGATTCATAGACGAATGAGTCCTATGAGATGCTGTTTTTTAGTGAATCAAAGCCACACAGCACACGTGTTTTAGTGACTCAAAAACAATAAATCTGAACAAATTTAGTCTAATTCACCAACAATGACTCTCATGAGCCGATTCTTTGAACGAATCACTCAAAAAGTCTCACAAGTTGCCAGTTAAATGATTGAATCAATATCTGAGTCACTTTCTGAACTGCAGGCTGTCATTACTTTCAATGATGTCAGTCTGAAACTGAACTGTTTTGTGTGGTTAAATCACTGTCATTACAGAGTGGTTGCTCATATGACAATGTGTAGTTAAAGATAATTAGATTTTAAATGATAATTTAATAAAACACATGTTTATGCTATATTTACTTTATTCAAAATACAGCTGCGCCTCTTGACATTATCAGAGCTTTACAAACATAGTTGGACTTATTTTAGACAGATCTTTTGTGAATTATTACCAGAGACAAAACCTGACGTTTGCTCCTGAATGTACCAGTTCCTCGCCCAACACTGTTCACAGCAATTGGCGATATGTCTTGTGCAAACACATAAGAACAGTAACAACAAAAGGTTAATGCGTCATATACGGCACACAGAGGTGTTCCTGCAGGTTTATGGCTGTCTTTTCCCTCGGTCTGTTTGTCGAAAGCACTTCAGCTTCATCAGAGCTGTGAGGAACAAATATGATTTCAGGTTATTGAATTACGTGTCTTTGTGCAGTGGCCGTGTGGGTTTAAGGCTCTCGGACTGTCCTTCATTGGACTATAGTGCATTTTAAGACGTTTGTGGGCTTGGTTTTATTGCAGTGTTCACTTAATCCACTGCATTCTGTGCCCTGTATACTCATCTGACACGAATATGAGCCGTACCTCTTCTTCTGCCAGGATGATTTTGCCTTGTTTATTTGGCACACTTGCTCTGTTCCCAAACTAGTGAATTAAAGTTGCCTATTTTCAATGAGAGGCGAAGTGAGGCAGGTTTATGCAATCAATTAATCAATTTTTATGAGAAAAAGTCTCAAATATTAAATATTATAAATATATATTTTTTTTACATTTTCAATCTAGTGTTATTTCTATTCAGTTTTAGTAATCTTGGTACTTCAACTTTCCCTGTTTGATGAAATAACCGATTATTGTTTTGTCCCGGCAAAACCCGCTGCTTCGATGACTTCCTCGGACGCGCGCGACTTGACAAAAGACAATATAGAACCTAGTGCTGGGCGGTATACCGGGTCATACCGAATACCGGGGTTTATTTTTCTTATGATATCAATTTTTAAAATACCGCAATACTGGTGTCATTTAAATGGCGTTCAGAACGCGACACCGTTAGAGCAGGGTCTCTTTTTGCTATTGCATTTTGATGAAGATACTGCTGTATGTGTTACTAAAGCCTGGAATACACTGTGGTTTTTGCCTGATTTTACAGTCTGAACTAGTTGAGGAAAGTCAGAGCCAGTCTGCAGATTACAGCTGACAGATCACACAGAAAATCTCGTCGTGTATTATGGTCACAGATGATTTTTTAGCTTCAGGCTGTGATTCTATCCAGTCGGAGGAGATCAAACATGTTTGATACTTTCAGCTGATTTTAGAACACTTGTTTTCATTTGTCATGCGTCTCCTAGCAACAAGCTTCGTTGTGATCGGAACAACTTTAAAATCGCGTAGTGTATGATTTTCAATCCGTGTATGATGACCAGTTTTCCTTTGTCACTTTTTACAAAGTCGGTAAGTGAATGATGCCTAGTGTTTTAAAAATCTGTTCAGATTTAAATAATCTCGTAGTGTATTCCAGGCGAAGCGTGAAAGTTCTGAAACTGAAGCTGTAGCACTCGTAGAATGTGATGAGAGAAGTCATCCACAATATACACATCGACCGCCACAAATACCCACCGTCTGCTGCATCAGCTCCCGCGTGCGTCTCTCTCACACACGAGCGACTTTAGCACTATATTTAACAACTTTCAGACCCTACTAGCGGCTAGAATATACAAACCTAGCAACCTTTTTGGATAAACCTTATGGTTCAGTTAGAAGATGCCGCGAGGTCTGACCCTCCCGGCACAGCGTTGCCTCTCTCTGCGTCTGTTCTGTCGAGTGAGCGCCGCGGCAGAGAAGAAGCAGTGCATTCAGCTGGCCATACTGCAGCAGAGCCGTCAGTAAATGAGTGCAAAACAGTGTTTCCAAGCACCTGTCACTTACGGACAGTTTGGGGTTATAAATATGAGCATAGATCGTCTGAGAATATTACCTTTCTTATTTGTTACTCAGATGCAGGCAGTGCTCTGCCAAAACCACCGCATAGCCACTCTTTGGTGTAACGTTAGATACATGTAGATTTTATCAGACGATGTCGTGATTATAAATGAGAGTGACTCCTCGTTAAGATTTATTAATGGGTCGTGTTTGGAATTTTCTACAATATTCGCTCATGACATTAAAATATGGCATTGTAAGTCAATCTGCTGCAGTTTTTCCTCTCAGTCTGTATGCATGAAAAAAATAAATACCGTCATATACCATGAAACCGGTATAATTTTGAAAAATACCGTGATGTACATTTTTGGTCATACCGCCCAGCACTAATAGAACCCATTATTCATACTATCTACAGCGGATGCGGACAGTAAAGTGATGCTCCGGTATATTTCTGACGTACAGATGTACTCGTGCTGTTTCTGACACGGAGGGCAAACAGATTTTCCCATCATTACAAGAGATGTAACATCCAGTGTAGTCAGTCCCAAGCTGTAGGGCAAATCATATCAATTCAAATTTAAGAAACGAGGACAATTAAACTACCTCAATAGAATGGCACCATAAAAGGCTGTTACAGTACAGTAAGTCTCTGTGTATGTGGGGAAAATTCCCATGATGCAAAGGGTATTAGTTATTTACTGTAAAGTGAATTTGCAGTATTATACTGGGTGATATGCAGTAAATAACTGTAGAACTGACAGAGATGTCTAACAGTGCACTTAACCAGATTTCATTAATTTTACTGCTCGTCCTAAACGAGCCTCCATGATGAACAAGCCAGGAATGAAACGGCGGCTTTGGGACGCTCCAGCTTGCGGTCGGGGAAAGAATTTCCTCATCTTTATCGCCGTCTCTGGAGCGGAGGTGTCAGCCGTGAGTTAACATGCCGCAGGCTAAAAGAGAAACAGACACGGTTAAATCGGGAAGTTAATCTGCATGCTGAAAAAGAAAGCGAGTCGTTGCCAAACGCTCTCATAAATCTAGTTTGATCTGTTGAGTTTATAGCATAGCGCCTCGGCCCACCATGAAACGTAGATGTAGTGCACCATTGTACAGTGTTATCTCATTTCCCGCATCGACTCTCTGAGGTTTAATGTGTCCATATTGCATAAGTGATAGGCCATTTATGACTGAATAATTCCTGCCAAGCAGACTAAACGTGATCTGCTCTGTTTGAATAGGAATATTACTGTCAATTTGCACTTTCGACTCTTTCATTATGATCAGATACACTCCTTCATGAATTTTTTATTTCAGTTCAAGATAGGACTGGGCAGTATATGCATTAATATAGATGTGATTTTTTTTGGCGAGCTACATGAATTAGCCATGAAGAATTAATTAAATGAAGAATTTGTGGGAATGGTTAACTGAAATACCTCTATACAGTATTCACTGGATTCTCCAAAAATAGACATTTATGTTTATGCAATATATAAAGCTATTTTGGATTGGGTTTCCAGTATGAAAAATAACTATATTGTGATGTAAAGAATTACTCTTGCTCTAAGATTTTGCTCATAGCTCCCATCCTTTCAAATGAAAGCTCATATTCGGTCTCTATCTGAAGTTTTCATCCTCTCATATACAGTTGTTTATGAAATACAGCTTTGATATTCATAATTCCTCGTCAGTGGAGAGAATAGGGTTTTATTTTTCAGATTGTTTTTTTATAGAAGTCTCTTATGCTCAGCAAAGCTGAATTTTCATTTTAAATCAAGTTACAGTAAAACTATTATAACTATATAAAATAACTTATGTAAATATTGTAAAATGTAATTTATTTCTGTGATCAAAACTGTATTTTCAGCATCATTACTCCAGTCTTCAGTGTCACATGATCTTCAGAAATCATAATAATATGCTGATTTGCTGCTCAAGAAACACACATTTTTGCTCACATTATAATATTGATATTTTGGAGAATTGCCAGTAAAATGATATACATTTTTGTTTTCTAAAGATTAGCTAAAATGATTAAATGAAGCCTTTTCCCTATGCTAGATGTTGTCTAGGGCTATATAGCTGCTTCCTTCCAATGTTAGTTAATAGAAGACATTGTGAATAATAATTAGCTGATTTAGTTTGACCTTCATCTCACTTGTCCATTGCTAGAGGATCTTGCCCCGCTCTCTCCTGTGCCGTGGACATTGACTATTCAGTGTTTTATGACTTATGCGGCTGCTCTTGTTTGCAGTTTTTCACACTGAGCTTGGCAGCTGGTATATTGGCTTAGCTGTTCGGTGTGACCGGAACTGAATTACTTCAGATAGTGTCTGATTAAAGCGTCAACAGAGCTGCGCTCCAGCTCTTATATACGTGGTGCTGATATTTATTAAACAATAAGCTGCAGGAGGTGAAGCGTACAGCGGTTTTACCACAGCTCAGGGCTAGCCTCCTGTGTGGCGTATTGCTGTTATTAAACCGCAGCAACGGCAATGTGAAATTCATTAAAGAAATAGTTGAAAATTAGCTGAAAATGAACTCGCCCTCAGGCATCCAAGATGAGTTTGTTTCTTCATCAGAACAGATTTGGAGAAATGTAGCATTGCATCATTTGCTCATCAATGGATGCTCTGCAGTGAATGGGTGCCGTCAGAATGAGAGACAGCTGATAAAAACATCACAATAATCCACACCACTCCAGTCCATCAGTTAACATCCGAAGAGAAAAACTGTTGTTTGTAAGAAACAAATCCACCATTCAGGTGTTTAACTTTAAACCTTCACTTTTGGTCAAAATATGAGTCTATAATGCATAACACTTCCTCATGTGAAAAATAAATCCATCTCCTCTTCTCACAACATAGTTCAGAACAGTTTTTAGCTTGCTTTATCTGTGCATATTTCTCTCTTGAGTCAGATACGATGACTTTTTCACTGGAGAAAGCAATATTATGAATAACGTTTAAAGTTAAATGTCTTCGTGATGGATTTGTTTCTTACAAAGATGCAGCTTTTCACTTCAAGACGTTAACTGATGGACTGGAGTGATTATTGTGATGTGTTTATCAGACTCTCATTCTGACGGCACCCATTCACTGCAGAGCATCCATTGCTGAGACACTGATATAACGCTACATTTCTCCAAATCTGATGATGAAGAAACACACTCATCTACGTCTCGGGTGGCCTGAGGGTGAGTACTTTTTCAGCAACTCTTCATTTTTATGTAAACTATTCTTTTAAACTGTTTGCGTGACACAGTGCTTTGAATGCAGAAGCTTTAAACGTGGCTCGTCCAATTTTAACATTTTAGAGCTGAAACAATATGATTTATGAATATTACACGGCTCTCTTGATTCTGATTTGACCAATTAACTGCATAATTGACTGTTGCTGATGTTTCAATTTCAACTCATGTCCATGCATTTATTTATTTATTTATTAAGACTCATTTAATAAACGTGAAAATGTACAATCATCCGGTCATTATCACAAAATGAAATCACTTCTGGGTGATATAAGCCCCTTGTTCTTCACGTCAGGGTTTGTTTTGATGGATAAGTGTGCATTCTTTGCATGTTTATGGTTATGTTTATGCATATGTGCTCTTTGATATCTCTCTGTGTTTTTGAGGCAGTGTAGCCGAGTTGCTTTTCCACATCTGGATGAAGCCACTTCAAATAGAGATTTGACATTGAGATGCGTGTCCTCCACTCAGCAGCAGCAGCACAAGCGGTTTTCTTGAAGCCTGTGGGCGTTCAGATGTGAAGTAGGGTCGACCGATATGTGTTTTCAGGGCCGATACGATACCGATTATTACAGATCAAGTAGACCGATAACCGATATTTTGAACCGATATACGTGTCTGGTGTAAAAGGAAAATGAATGCCAAAATTAATAATAACAAGAGCTCTGACAAAAGCGTTCTTTAAATGCTTTTAAACATGTCTTTAATTCTGAAAACTGTTAATAACAACAACATTAAATAAACAGTAATATTAATAATATTAATAATAACATAAGTACAGAGATCACCCAGAAGCATTCTGTAAACATTTTGTAAAACTTAAAGTAAATGTATTTAGCGTGTTGTGTGATTATTCTCAACAAAAGTTGTAATAATTGTTGTAGTTGTATTACGATAGTAATATATTCGCTAAACCGAACTTATATTTTGACAGGTTGCCATGAGGACCTTTTAAGTTTCTGTAGCCTATGTATATATGATATGACGATCGCTTTACTCAAATAAAACGGTCAAATGCTCGTGAAGTGACTCTGCGAGAGCAGTTCTGGGGATGTTGTTCATGTATTTATGTCCTCATTTAGTGAGACGGCAGACGCTGAAGTCACCGCGAGCCACGTGCTTCAGTATGTGTGTGTGCAGTAAATGAAACCGCACGCGTCTGTGTCATTCATTAACAGAGATGCAGAACATGCAGGATTCATATTTAAAGTGTTTTTGCGGCTTAATATTTATAGATACTAGTCCATAGCGCGAGTCGATTTAAGTGTACTGACCTACTTTTGATTAATTCATCCAAACTTCGACACATTCCGTGACATTCCGCGTTATACGGTAAATTCCATTATATGACTGCATTCCGCGATTCCGCCGCATTTTCCGCATCGCGGACATCATGGATTATATTGAGGTGTTTTGCAACTTCAGCAACGTCTGCTGCTGCTTTACCTTTGAGAGACAACTGATGCGTGATCACTGAGGCAGATCCAGTTAGCATGTGCTTTCGGTGTGAGACTGCCTTCAGTTTTCCGTGTTGATTGGTCGGACTCGTGACTCTCTACATATCAGATGAGCGGTGGGCGGAGATTGCTCTCAGAGATTGAGAGATCGCCTCACTCTCACAGTGTTGAGCTCAGACAGGCTGCATCGAGCCAAATAGTGCATTTAAACATTAAATTATTTCACCTGTATAATTTATTCACCAATAAATAATGTCACCTGTAAATAGTATGTTTGTTTGCATAAAAAAAAAAAAAAAATTAAAAAAAAAAAATTATCGGCAAATCTGTTTTTAAAATGGCCGATATCGATAATCGGTAAAATGCTTAATATCGGCGCCGATAATCGGCCAGGCCGATAATCGGTCGACCCCTAATGTGAAGAGCTGCTGCTTCGTGCTTTCAGTGTGACCAGCTCGTTCAGAGAGCAGATTTGGGCTTCAGGGATCCTCAGCACTTCACTGTGTCTTAGGATAGCTCTCTTGAACCTTTCTGCACTAGAATTTGTGTGCTGACTTTTATAGCCCGTTTAAAGTCAACTGTACAAGTATTTTCTTTATGCATATTTGTGGTCTTTTCACTCACTTTAAACACCTGCTTCTATCCTGCTATTAGTTCACAATAATGTCACACCATTTATTTATTTCTCCTTTAATGGGACACGCGTATGAGGAGAAATACAATATTAAATCAGTATCATGGATTGCAAATAGAGTTTCATATTGACTTCTAACTAGTCATAGTGTCTAACATTTGGTATATTGTTCTGATGCAACTCTAGCATTATTATTATTATTATTATTATTATTATTAGTGGTTGGTTTTTAAATTAAAATAGACAGACAGATAAAATACCTCTGAGCTAACTTATTTACTTTATTTATTTAGGCATTACTGTCAATAAATTCTAATTTCTCCAAGACTTTTAAAAAATATTTATTTTTAAATATTTAAAATTATTATTAAATATAATTTTATATATATATATATATATATATATATATATATATATATATATATATATATATATATATTATATATATATATATATTTCAATAAGAATTATATTTAAAAATATTAATATATTTTAATTTTGATAATTTAATAATATATGTGTATATATATAAAATCTATTTATTGATTTAAATATATTTTAATATTATTTACATATATATAAAATCTATTTATTGATTAAAATATATTTTAATATTATTTACAATAAATATATATATAAAATCTATTTATTGATTCAAATATATTTTAATATTATTTACATATATATAAAATCTATTTATTGATTTAAAATACATTTTAATATTATTTACAATGTATGGAATATTTTATTACACATTTTTTTATTTTGCATTTCATTATTAAAATAGAATTGTTACAAATAATGTAATCTTTATTTGATGAAAATGCAAAAAAAAAGAAGAAATCTTTGAAGCCATCATAACCTTTTTTTTCTCTGCTGTTTTGCTTTCCTTAGTTTTGGTCTGAATCTGGCCTGATTTATATGCTGCCGCTTTGAAATCCACATCAGGCACAAATTAATTTTCTTTATTAATTTTGTAATTACAGACTGTTTTTGAACAATGTTGGCCGCCACGAAGCAGGTAGCTCCTCTCCTTCTACTTCCTGTCCTGCTTTGCGGTTCAATCCTGACCTCGTGATGATATGGAATTTCTTCATAGTCAGATTTTCCAAAGTTGTGTTTTTTCTTATTTTTAGTGTCCTCTCCCTTTACTCCTGCAGTGTATTAGATTTACTCTGCGACTGCCAGGGATGGAAATCTGACTTTGTAGGAGGTTTACCGCACCATCCCACCGAGGCACAGGCCTGGTTATTACAAATTGAAGAGCTTTGTAACTCAATTACACAAAACGACAGCTAAGTGTACTTCTATCAGCAGACGGGATGGCAGGTTTCTTTGTGTTATAGTCATTTGAATTGGATTGGAATAGCTCTGTTGCTGCAGATGCAATTTCACTAAGCGCAGAATGAAAGCCTCCATGATAAAGTAATGCAGAGGAAAACTGAAGAAAGAGACGCTCGGGTCTGCGACTGAATAGAGGAGGTCTTGAGTTTAAGAGGCTCTCGCCAGTGACATCGATTCTTCTCGCGGTTCAGAGCAGATTTAGGACGCTCCGATACAGACCTGAGTATGGCTGATGTCAGTTTGATTCGGTCAGAGACTACTGACTTTTCTTTTTCTTTTGGGGAAGATGTTATGTAACTGTCACACACTCACAAAATAAATAAATATTTACAATTATTTTAAATATAATTTATCAATGGCTTATTATATAAATGGCATTTAAAAATGTTGGGATATATGTATTTTTTTATGTTTGCTTTTCTACTAGAATGCATTAAATTGATCAAAAGTGACCGCAAAAACTGTTTTCAACACTGATAATAATCAGAAATATTTCTTGAGCATCAAATCAGCATATTATTATGATTTCTGAAGATCATGTGACACTGAAGACTGAAGTAATGATGCTGAAAATACAGCTTTACATCACAGGAATACATTTAGATTTTAAAATGTTAAAATAGAATAGAATTTGAATAGAATAGTTAGTTTAAATGGAAAAATATTGTTGTATTTTGCGTAGATGGAAAAAAACAGCTTTGGGCGTTTGTTGATGTCCCATGATGCATCCCAGAGTTCAGCTACAGCTTATTTTATTATTTATTTTTCATTTATTATGCATTTTATTAGATATTATTTTAAAACGTACTATGCTATTGACTGTTTTATAAGTACAATAACATTGAATTTTTATTTGATTAGATTATTTGATGACAATTTTGTATATTATATTAGTTTATTTTTTACTTTTATATTTATCATGCATATAAAAACATCTTAAAGTGTGTGTATATACCGTAATATGTATTCAATAAAAATATTCGAAAATAAACCATATAATAAACGAGTTATTATATTGAACTAGTTAACTATATTATTAAACTAGTTTCTTATTTGTATCGATCAGTACGTTCTGGAATTGACATTACAGGAAGCGATGTTAATGAATGAATTGTCCATCGAGTGTTGGTCTATTAATGGCTCTTGCCGCTTTGAAATCCACATCAGGCACAAATTCATTTTCTTTATTAATTTTGTAATTACAGACTGTTTTTGAACAATGTTGGCCGCCACGAAGCAGGTAGCGCCTCTCCTTCTACTTCCTGTCCTGCTTTGCGGTTCAATCCTGACCTCGGGATGATATGGAATTTCTTCATAGTCAGATTTTCCAAAGTTGTGTTTTTTCTTATTTTTAGTGTCCTCTCCCTTTACTCCTGCAGTGTATTAGATTTACTCGTGCGACTGCCAGGGATGGAAATCTGACTTTGTAGTGTGTGTGTGTGTGTGTGTCATCCCACCGAGGGACAGGCCTGTGTTATTACAAATTGAAGAGCTGTGTGTAACTCAATTACCCAAAACAAAAGCGACAGCTGTGTACTTCTATCAGCAGAGCGGGATGTGTGTGTGTTTCTTTTGTGTTATAGTCATTGTGAATGTGGATTGTGTGTGTCTCTGTGTGCTGTGTGTGTTCACTGTGTGTGAAAGCCTCTCTGATGTAATGTGTGTGTGGAAAACTGAACAAAGAGACTGTGTGTGTGTCTGTGTGTGTGTCTGAATAGTGTGTGTGTCTTGTGTCTCTGTGTGTGTCTCTCGCCAGTGACATCGATTCTTCTCTGTGTGTTCAGAGCAGATGTGTGTGACGCTCCGATACAGACCTGTGTGTGTGTGTGTCAGTTGTGATTCGTGTGTAGAGACTACTGACTTTTCTTTTCTTTTGAAGATGTTATGTAACTGTAACAGCTCACAAAATAAATAAATATTGATTTGTTTTCCTATCCACCGAACACCAATCTGGCCTGTTTAAATGTCAGAAGTGTTTCACAAAGACGTCGGATTCATGTCGTCTGGTTTCAAGCATCTTCAGATCTAGATTTAAACACTGATGCATGTTTGTGAGAAAGCAGTGGAAAGAAATACTCATATACTGTATATTAAAGGGGTCATATGATGCGGTTTCAAGTTCTGCTTTCTCTTTGGCGTGTTATCAAGCTGATTGTGCATAGATAAGATCCCTGAAGTTACAAAACCAAAGAGATATTCTTTATCAAAGTTAAGACTCGTCCACGCCTCCTAAAACATCTCATTCAAACCATGTGATATTTCAGTTTTTCTTTTTTAATAAATCTGCAAAAATGTCAACAACTCTGTGTTTTTCTGTCAATATGGGGTGCTGTGCATACATTAATGAGGAAAAAAATGAACTTGATTTTAGCAAATGGCTGCAATATAACAGAGTGAAACATTTAAGGGGTCTGAATACTTTCCGTACCCACTGTATATTATTTATTTATTGAGCTTTAACAGTTTTAAAAAACAGGGTCACATAACACCAGAGTGTACAGCGCGTCAGAAATCGTTTTAACCGCAGCTTGTGTGATAACACATACGAGCTTCATTACGGTGTCTGTCACGTGACTCCGTTCCTCTTAAATATATGATGAATGCTTAACCTTTTTTCCGAATTTTATTTATTTTCAGAATTCCGAATTTTATTTATTTTCAGAATTCCGAATTATTTTATTTATTTTCAGAATTCCGAATTGTATTTTATTTATTTTCAGAATTCCGAATTATTTTGTTTATTTTCAGAATTCCGAATTGTATTTAATTTATTTTCAGAATTCCGAATTATTTTGTTTATTTTCAGAATTCCGAATTGTATTTTATTTATTTTCAGAATTCCGAATTATTTTGTTTATTTTCAGAATTCCGAATTATTTTATTTATTTTCAGAATTCCGAATTGTATTTTATTTATTTTTAGCTGGATGTACACTAACAAAAAAAACAATAACATAAGACAAAATTGGCATCCGTATGAAAACAGATGATCTTTTCATAACCCTTCAGTTAAAAGCAAAGGCTGTAATACTGTGAAGTAAATATCTTGCTCTTTTCTGCCATTTTGGAACTGGATATACACAAACATACAAAAAAAGATTATTCATAACCAATTAACCACAAAATGGCAAGAAAACAGATTATAAATGCTTCAGTAAAAAAAACAGTTTGAAAGGGTTTTTATAACATCTCTGACTCTAAATTCTGGTTGGATGAGCCACGTTGAGAATTTATGATACAGAATAAACGGACTGTCCTTGATCTTAGCAGATCAGTAAACACCGTTGTATGCTATAAACTGGCAACTTTATGATCTTTTATTGAGTTATGTGTTGTTCGTGTCCATCATCCATACGATGACCTATAAAGTTGGTTCCTTATGTAGGGCCTAATGTCACGGAATGTGTCAAAGTTTGGAAGAATTAATCAAAAGTAGGTCATTACACTTAAATCAACTCGAGATATGAACTAGTATTTGTAAATATTACGCAGCAAAAGTCGATTTAAATATGAATCATGCATGTTCTGCGTGTCTCTGTATGAATGGAGCAGACGCACGGTTTTGTTTACAACATAAACAATGCATACAATATAGTGTTGCTGTGGCTCAGTGGTGGAGCATTGTGTTAGCAGCGCAAAGATTGTGGGTTCAATTCCCAGGAACACACATACTGACACAAAATGTATAACCTGAATGCACTGTAAGTCGCTTTGGATAAAAGTGTCTGCTAAATGCATGAATGTAAATAAACAGTGCTCGCGGTGATTTCAGCGACTGCCGTCTCCAGAACTGTTCTGAGAGTCACTTCACCAGCATTTTACCATTTCATTTGAGTAAAACTAGTTTGGTTTAACTTATTAAAGACATTGTGCCAGAAATCGGCGATATTACTATTATTTAGTAGAATGTATTTACTGCTACTGTTGGAAAATAATACACATTTATTTTTTAAGAAATAATCACAAAATATTTAAATTTTTAATAGTAAATCCCCTTTATTTGCCAAAATAAATGTAAAAAATAAATAAAACCTTTTAAATGTTTAATTTTTGTTAATTAAAATATAAATTAAATCTGTGTCTTCATCTGATAACCAGTAAAATGTATATATACACAACACATAATTTCTGAGGACATTTCATAAGGCTACTGTAAGAATAAATAAAAGCAATGTGTATGCATTCAACACAGAATTTGGTAACAATAAAACATAAGGTGTGAAAAAAAATCAACATTTAATACGGCCCTAAACATGTAATTTTTGTCACACTTTTAATAAGTTAATGTTAAATTGTATACGTTTCATGATTTTGCTTAATTAAACATGCTTTTTGATTAATACAATTGAATTGGATCCTTAAAAAGGAGTCCAGAAAAATTTAAACGGGAAAAAAACAAAATCAAGAAATATTAAAATGGAAAAAACTGAATTTAGAAAGAAAAACAAATGGAATTTGGGAAAAAATAAAACAGAATTTTGGAAAACAAAAAAAATGTCATAGGGCCCTACATATATTCGCTGATTAGATATGCATAGTTTGTGGGAAGAGAATGACCTTTTATTGTGGCTTTTAAATAGACCTGACGGGAAAAGTCCCTCCTCTTGGACTCCTGTCATCACTTTCATATAACGGCCGATGACTGATTTCATCTTTGTGCACTTCTGCATCTGTTTTGGTGACCGTAGAAGTAGTCCGTGTTAAATAAATGTGGTTTTGATGAAAGGTGCTTGAATGTAGTTAGAAGTTGCTCAGTGTTTTGTACTTCCTAACGTTCAAGCGTTGACCACTTTCTTAAAAACGTCTGAATGACGAGCTCAGCTCCAGCTTTTATTTAGTCGTTTCATGCACTGTAGAAAGTGATACGTTGACTTAATCATTTTAAGGCAGCGGGTTTCCTAAATTGTTTTAAGTTAAGTCAACCTATCACTTTTTAGTGTAGATACAATATATTTATTGATTTGTTTGCTTGTTTATTTTGCATAGTAAGAAACATTGTTTATATTTTGATGCTCCGTGATGCATCCCAAAGTTTAGCGTTTTTATTTAGTATATTATTTTAATAGACATTCACTTATTTACAATCTCATAGGTATGATGGTATTTTATTTATTATTATTTTAATAATAATATTTTCTGTTCGTAGCTAATTTCATAGCTATTTAAAAAACAATATATTTTATTATCTTATCAAATATATTTTGATGTCCCATGATGCTTCCCAGAGTTCAGCTCCAGCTTATTTAATTTAATTCATTGTTTTGTTTTCATTTGTTAAATAGACATTTACTGTTATTTACATTTCAGAAGTATGATATTTTAATTTATTAGTATTTCTTTTGTTTATTTTATTTTTAGAAATAGCAGTTTAGTATAATTTATTGATTTTAATATTAATTACTGTTATTTATTTCATAGGTATTCATTGTATTTATTATTTTAATAGAAATTTAGTATATTTTAGTATTCACAGTTGCATTTATATTTTACTATAAATTTACTTCAGTTAACATTTTATTTAGTTTTTCCTATTTACTAGTGGTTTACGTTTTTTTTTTTTTTTTTCACTTATTTTATTTAGGAGTCCAGAAATTAAAATGGAAAAAACTGAATTTAGAAATTTGGGGAAAAATAAAACAGAATTTTGGAATGTCAAAGAGAATGACCTTTTATTGTGGCTTTTAAATATAAATGAGGGGAAAAGTCCCTCCTCTTGGACTCCTGTCATCACTTTCATATGACGGCCGATGACTGATTTCATCTTTGTGCACTTCTGCATCTACATCTGTTTTGGTGACCGTAGAAGTAGTCCGTGTTAAATAAATGTGGTTTTGATGAAAGGTGCTTGAATGTAGTTAGAAGTTGCTCAGTGTTTTGTACTTCCTAACGACCACTTTCTTAAAAACGTCTGAATGACGAGCTCAGCTCCAGCTTTTATTTAGTCGTTTCATGCACTTAGAAAGTGATAAGTTGACTTAACTTAATAATTTTAAGGCAGTGGGTTTCCTAAATTGTTTTAAGTTAAGTAAACCTATCACTTTTTAGTGTAGGTACAATATATTTATTGATTTGTTTGCTTGTTTATTTTGCATAGTAAGAAACATTGTTTATATTTTGATGCTCCATGACACATCCCAAAGTTTAGCTTTTTTATTTAAAATATTATTTTAATAGACATTCACTTATTTACTATCTCATAGGTATGAAAGTATTTTATTTATTATTATTTTAATAATCATATTTTGTGTTCGTAGCTAATTTCATAGCTATTTAAAAAACAATATATGTTATTATCTTATCAAATATATTTTGATGTCCCATGATGCTTCCCAGAGTTCAGCTCCAGCTTATTTAATTTAATTAATTGTTTTGTTTTCATTTGTTAAATAGACATTTACTGTTATTTACATTTCATAAGTATGATATTTTAATTTATTAGTATTTATTTTGTTTTTTTATTTTTAGAAATAGCAGTTTAGTATAATTTATTGATTTTAATATTAATCTACTGTTATTTATTTCATAGGTACGGTACCTTTTTACGTTTATTCATTGTATTTATTATTTTAATAGAAATTTAGTATATTTTAGTATTCACAGTTGCATTTATATTTTACTATAAATTTACTTCAGGTAACATTTTATTTAGTTTTTTCCTATTTACTAGTGGTTTACGTTTTTTTTTTTTTTTTTTTACTTTCACTTATTTTATTTATTAAAGAACCTCGTTTGGGTTGTTTTGGGGTCCCATGATGAGTTCAGCTGGACATGCGTGTTTGTCTAATGGTTAAATTAAAATTGAAGCAATAAAAACGATTAGTCTTGTGTGTCAGCAGATAAGGAGACCCAGAATCCTAATGATTTGCGTTGCTCCGGCGTGGAGCCGCTCAGCTGACAGCTGCTGGATGAGGCCGTTAATCATCAGAGCTGAATAACAGTCAAGCTCCAGGAATCGATCCAATAAAGAGGGCAGTGACAGAAGCGTCGACCTCCGCTCACCTTCATTACCTGCTGAGAGCGTCCTTTGTGACAGACCCCCGGCGATTACTGGCCGGATTGATCCGATCCGCAGGCGTTGATGGACTAACCGTTGGCTTTTTATTAAAACGCAGAGGTTTAGTTTCTGAGGAGCGTTTGAGGTGAAGAATTGTGTACGGTTTCTCCTGTTGGTGGACAAGGAATAGATCATGAATGACTACATTAAATGGCTAAAACGCTGATATTTCCATTTATTTTATATGCTTATTACATTTTAACAAGTGGTCAATTATTCAGTGTAAACTCTGGATAGATTGGGACTTTTTTATATAGAGCCGTATGAAACGATTGAAATATTTTATAATTCTATTGTAGTTTTCTCTTCACTTATTAGATTTGTATTTTGTATATACATTTGTTTTTTTATTATTGTTCATTGCTTTTGAAAAGTCAAACAACTAAACTACGTTTTTGAAAATACATTTTGTTTTTGAGGAAGAATATTTTTTTGATTAACGATGTTTTAAATAATTTTTTAAGTTATTTAGTATTTCATAGGTACGATTACATTTTTATTTATTTTGATTTTAGTTTGTTATTTAGCATTACAATTTATATATTTTATTAGTTTTTATTTTATATTTATTTTATTTACTAAATTTTAATAGTATATATATTTGATGTTATTTAGCATTTCATAGGTAAGATTACATTGATTTATTTTTTATTTATTTTAATCTTGTTATTATAATAGAAATTTAGTGTTATGTATTATCTCAGATATTATAACATTTTTATTTACTTTATTTTTTTTATTTTTATTTTTTACAATTTGAACTTTTAGTAGTTAAAATGGATTTATTTAGCATGGTAAAAACATCTTTTGGCTATGATTTTTCATTTTTAACCTATATATTTAGCATTTTTTTAGTAAATGGCAAGTAACTAAGTTAATGTTTATCGGCTGCTTGACTGTTATTTAATTTACATGTTTTTTTTTTACTTAATGCATTAAAAACAATTGTTATTTGAGTCCAGCCCTGCGCGATCACGCATGAGATATTAGAGAAAGTCTCTATCTGTGTTTGATGCTCACAGCAGTGTGACACATGTTTAACATCAGGAGGAATCACTTTAAATAGTGGAGAGAATTAA